>JARJLG010000271.1:0-116320 GCA_029448575.1 Mycena maculata | reverse complement strand
GTAAAAACGTTGGTAGGCATAATGTTCGGTTGGAGCGACTTGTCCGTGTCCGCAGGGCGCCCGGCTTTGGCCGCAAGCGGGGGCCCCTTTAAAAACCCTTCTCGCGAAGGACGGCTGCGAGAGCCTGCAGGTCTCCTGCGAGTGGTCATCGGTTGGAGGACCGGATATTGAATTTAGACTTGGGAGGCTCCGGGCACTCCGCTTCATGTGGCCCTCCTTGCCACAGTTGTAACATTTAAAAACGCGGCGTCTGCCGCGTGCGGATCCACATCCATCGGGGCGGTCTCCCCGGCCCGATTCTTCGCGAGGTTGGGCGCGCCCGAACCCCGGTGATGTCTTGGCAGGCGGCGCTTGTGCGCGCGCCGGGCCAGAACATCCGGCTCTGTTGAGCCGCTCGGAGTTTCCCCCGCTCCATGACCCGGCTGATCGCCGTCAGCCTCTTTTGAGTCCCGCGTAATCCTCCGGGACCTCAATTCCACCCGCATACAGCGGGTGCGCACGCTCCTCGACGAGGCCTTCTAGTGTTTCCACTAGGAAGGTGTTGTGGGGGGTGTCCTTGTCGTTCGGGGCGTACCCGCTTCCCGGCGTTCACTCGAACGCCTGGATGAAGTCGGCCAGGGGAGTCTTTCCCTGCCGAGTTGTCGTAAGGCGCATGTGCGCCGTCTGCTTGACGTCTGTCTGGAACGTCGCTTCTAGATCCGAGATCAGATCATCGAAGTGGTAGAGGCTGTCAAGCCCCTCGCGCAACATGCGCTTTTCCGCCAATTACGTGCCCAATTGGTAGCTGGACACGAGGCGGACCATCGGTTCGCCCCAATAACGATAGGGTGAACGCGATCTTCTTCTTTTCGGAGTCAAACTCCGAATCGTACGCCCATAGGTAATTAAGAAGGGCGTCGAGGAAAGTTTCCCACTTGCTCTTGTCAGAGCCGTCGAAAGTGGGGGGAAGGCGGGCGAGGGTGATCCGAGAGGACCTAGTCCTCTCTCGGGGCGGGGTCGAGGTCCATGGCGGGCATGTGAGAGGTGGTGCCCTGGTTCTGGTCTTCGTCGGCCATTGGTGATATGAGCGACGGGCGAGGTGGTTGGTAAGGTGGTTGGGCGAGAGCGGCGTAAAGTCGGTCGAACGGGTGAAGGTAGGAAGTTCGGCGGAGCGGTATAAGGAGGGTCGACGGGGATGAGGTTCCCGACGAAGAGGAGGTGGATGGGGCGCGGAAGGTCACTGTGTTGGTATGAAATCCGCACTCAGCGGTTGGTGGAATCGCAACGGTCTCTTGCGACAGAACTAACCCGGGTCTCTACAACACCCCCGGCGATAGCGAGGCAGTCTTCCCCGAAGGTCCGGGCTGGCACTCCTGCGACTGCTATGTGGCTTGGGACGGACTCAACGTTTCCCGTGGCCTAGCGTCTGTCTGTTCGGTAAACCGAAAACGACTGGTGCTGCACTTGTTTAGACTCGCTGTGGACGAGGTAGGGAATCGGCGGGTGGGGAGTAATGGAAATGGAACTTCAAATACGAGAGTCCAAGTAGCGGTATGAATCCAAGTAGTGGAAAAAGGGTGGGGGGAAAAGGAAAGGAGGTCGGAGGGTAGGGGCGGTAACGAAGGTATGAAGGGTAGTCTTTTATTATGTCACGCTCAAGGCTCAAATACTAGTCTGAGAGGTCGCACGTTGCGTTCTCAGATGTAGCAGGTAAGAGTGAGGCTCGAAGTATGATGGAATAAAAGACTAAGGAATACATGCGACTAGCTACACTACTTATACTGTTCAACTGTGGCTATGTAACTAGTGCTAATAATATATACAATAGAGCGTCCATGTGCTACAAGCACCATAACCATGTGTTCTGAGTAATAAACATGCTAGAACCATGTGTTCTGAGTAAGAAACGTCCTGAAGCCATGTGTTCTGAGTAATGCCCATGCATACTCCACATGTCCGCAGCATGACACCTGTCAGCTGTCCGATCACCAATCCGTCGTGCTTCATCGGCATGTTCCTGTGAGAACCCGATCCCTGGCTGTCCGATCACTGATGACTCAAGCATAGCCTCGATGTTAAATAGACCAGCGCTTATCCTGGCGCTTAGATAACGAGATAAGGTGTTGTCCGATTAGATAGCCTGCTTAATCGTGACACCATCTATCCGTACGCAGATCAGATTTCTTATGGTGGAGGTCCCCCGTTCGATTCGGGGCCAGGCTATATTTTTTTCCTTTTTGAAGAGCTGGGGCAGGCAGGAGTCGCGGTGTTCGTGTCTTTTTTTACGGGAAATGATATGATATATTGTATGTCTTTTTTTGTTTGCTCTTTTTTTTTTTTTTTTTTTTTCTGACTTGTACGAAAAGCAGGCCTCTGTGCCAAACAGGGGACAACAACCGATATCGTCCCAAAGAGGAAGTTTTGTCTGAGTGACAAGAAAAAAAGGGGAAGAGAGAGGGCAATACAGTAGCAAATGAATGTCTGTACTTAGGGTTGAATCGATGGTGACACATTTTATTTGAATAGTGAAAATGACTGCGCGAAAAAAAATGGGTGGTGACCAAAAAGGGAACACTACGGCTATCGTCCCAAAAAGGGAATTTGCGCTGGAGGACACGGAGAAAAAAGTAAAAAGACAATGATAGAGTGGTGGAAGAGGTCTTGTACATTCAATAGTCAATGGATAATTAAATATTTCACTTGAATGATGGAAATGACTTGTATGAACAACAATTGGTGAAAGGGAATTTGGGTCAAGATAAACAAGTATTGGTGTATATAATGTGAATTCGAGTAGGCTACGTATGTAATAAAATGTATTAGAGCAATAGAATAGATAAAATAATTGAAGTCAGAGATTGAGAGAAAAAGAAAATCACAAGTCATTAATGGCCTAAAGGGTGGGGCAGTGGGACATCCCACGACAAGATGAAGGGAAGTGGGACATCCCACGACAAAATGAAGACAAGTGGGATGTCCCACCATAAAAACAAGGGAAGTGGGACATCCCACGACAAAATGAAGGCAAGTGGGATGTCCCACCATAAAAACAAGGGAAGTGGGACATCCCACAACAAAATGAAGGCAAGTGGGATGTCCCACCATAAAAACAAGAGAAGTGGGGACATCTCACTGGGTGATAAGAAACAAGGGGGAATTCCACACCATGCCTATGCCAGTCACCTCCACTGACTATCTGACAATTTCCTCTCTCTCAATTGATTACTGTACTGCGCCAGTTCTGTAAGTAGAAATGTTAAGACAATAAGACACCTTGGTGTCTTCATAAGGTAAGACAATAAAGGCTTCAGGCTTGGTAAGAAAGCCTGAGTCAGATGACGGTTAAGACAATAAGGGCCTCAGAGTAATATACAAGTCTGTCTGACTGATGAGTCAAGTGTGATGAGAAGGGAAACGCTCAGTACACCTTCATAGTGTGAAAACCCTCTCAGCAATTCCTGAACAGAGCCAGTTGCTAGCCCAAGGATACATGGATGTAGCAGTACCCACATATGTACCACCTTTGCTGAATCATGGTAGAAGAAAGGAAAGCCAGACAATAGGGAGAGTGTTCCTCTCATCTCATACATATTGAGAAACAGGTGTATGATGTACCTACCTACATGGCTGAGGCAGTTATAATGGTCTCAGTCTGAGCCATGCCATGCTATGGTCCTGCAGCCCCAGGATTGAACAGGTTTGTGCTGTGTATTATGATAGCTAGGGCACCAATAGGTTGGATTGAATGATCAAGGAATTGGTATACACCATTATCTAAAGCAGCAGGGTAGAGCCAGTGAACCGACTTTTTTTGGGGAAAAAGGCAATTTTTTCTTTGCCACGCTGATGCACAGCATATATGGTGCTAAGACACCCTGGGCCAGGGCTTCATGGAACACCAAAGAACAGCCCAAACGGAGCCCGTACGGGCACAAAAAAGCGATTTTGGTAGCAGGGGGTGCATGGGGTCCTACCCAGGGTGATGTGACCTAGGTGGGCAATCCCACCTCCTGGGGGAAATCCCACAAAATTTTTCAGGCCCGCCTTCGGCAGGGTGGGATGTCCCAACAGTGGAGGTGGGACATCCCATGGTGGGAACACATAGAAAAGTGGGACATCCTACCAAGGTGGGACATCCACCCAAACCTGGACCCCTTAGGGATAGTTAACTCAATGAAATGTGTGACCCTAGGGGGTACTTATATAGGTAGCCTGAAGTGGCCAAGACTTACTCGTAAGGTCTTCATGCGTCGACGGAGGGACCGAAGGCTCCTGGCCGAGAGAGCTCGAGCTGCGCAGGGGTTTCGCGAAAGGATTCAGACGCTCGCCCAGAGCCTGCGACGAGACGAGAGGACGCGGCGGAGGGGCCATAGAACTGGCACCGTGCCCGCTGGCCTTCATGGAACCGAGACCGCTAGCAGAGACGTCGGAGACCGGGGGCGCAAAGCGCGCAAGAACGTCCTTTGGAGCCTTGAGATTGTCACGATTTAGACGCTATCTAATCGCGACAACGCCTTATCTAAGCGCCTAATCAAGCGCTCGTCTATTTAAACACCAAGGCTATGCTTGAGTCATCAGTGATCGGACAGCCAGGGATCGGGTTCCCACAGGAACATGCCGATGAAGCACGATGGATTGGTGATCGGACAGCTGACAGGTGTCATGCTGCGGACATGTGGAGTATGCATGGGCATTACTCAGAACACATGGCTTCAGGACGTTTCTTACTCAGAACACATGGTTCTAGCATGTTTATTACTCAGAACACATGGTTATGGTGCTTGTAGCACATGGACGCTCTATTGTATATATTATTAGCACTAGTTACATAGCCACAGTTGAACAGTATAAGTAGTGTAGCTAGTCGCATGTATTCCTTAGTCTTTTATTCCATCATTCTTCGAGCCTCACTCTTACCGAGCACCTCCAATCCGCATTGTGCGTCCATTGGGTGTTCTTGAGCCTTGAGCGTGACATAATAAAAGACTACCCTTCATACCTTCGTACCGCCCCTACCCTCCGACCTCCTTTCCCTTTCCCCCCATCCCTCTATCCACTACTTGGTTTCTTACCCTCTACTTGGCTTCTCGTATTTGAAGTTCCATTTTCCCTATTCCCCACCCGCCGATTCTCTACCTCGTCCACAGCGAGTCTAAACAAGTGCAGCACCAGTTGTTTTCGGTTTACCGAACAGACAGGCGCTAGGCCACGGGAAACGTTGAGTCCGTCCCAAGCCACATAGCAGTCGCAGGAGTGCCAGCCGGACCTTCGGGGAAGACTGCCTCGCTATCGCCGGGGGTGTTGTAGAAGACCCGGGGTAGTTCTGTCGCAAGAGACCGTTGCGATTCCACCAACCGCTGAGTGCGGATTCATACCAACACAGTGACCTTCCGCGCCCCATCCACCTCCTCTTCGTCGGGAACCTTATCCCCGTCGACTTCCTTATACCGTTCCGCCGAACTTCCTACCTTCACCCCGTTCGATCGACTTTACGCCGCCCTCGCCCAACTACCTTACCAACCACCTCGTCCGTTGCTCATCTTACCAATGGCCGACGAAGACCAGAACCAGGGCACCACCTCTCACATGCCCGCCATGGACCTCGACCCCGCCCCGAGAGAGACTAGGTCCTCTCGGATTTCCTTCGCCCGCCTCCCCCCCACTTTCGACGGCTCTGACAAGAGCAAGTGGGAGACCTTCCTCGACGCCCTCCTTAATTACCTATGGGCGTACGATTCGGAGTTTGACTCCGAGAAGAAGAAAATCGCGTTCACCCTCTCGTTATTGGGTCGGACCGATGGTGCCTCGTGCCCAGCCACAAACTGGGTACGTAATTGGCGAAAGCACACATTGCGTGAGGGGCTTGATAGCCTCTACCACTTCGATGATTTGATCTCGGAGTTGGAAGGGACGTTCCAGGACAAGAACGTCAAGCAGACGGTGCACATGCGCCTTACGACGACACGGCAGGGAAAGACTCCCCTGGCCGACTTTATCCAGGCGTTCGAGTTGAACGCTGAAGAAGCGGGGTATGCCCCCAACGACAAGGACACCCCCCCACAACACCTTCCTAGTGGAAACACTAGAAGGCCTCGTCGAGGAGGTGGTGCGCACCCAGCTGTATGCGGGTGGAATTGAGGTCCCGGAGGATTACGCGGGACTCAAGAAGAGGCTGACGGCGATCAGCAGGGTCATGGAGCGGGGGAAACTCCGAGCGGCTCAGCAAGGCCGGATGTTCTGGGCCCCGGCGCGTGCACAAGCGCCGGCTGCCAAGACATCACCAGGGTTCGGGCCGGCGCCCAACCTCGCGAAGAAGATCGGGCCGGGGGAGACCGCCCTGATGGATGTGGACCGCGCGCGGCAGACACCCCGCGTTTTTAAGTGTTATAACTGTGGCAAGGAGGGCCACATGAAGCGGGAGTGCCCGGAGCCTCCCAAGCGGAAATTCAATATCCGGTCGATCAAGACCGAGGACTACTCGCAGGACGACCTGCAGGCTCTCGCAGCCGTCCTTCGCGAGAAGGGTTTTTAAAGGGGCCCCCGCTTGCAGCCAAAGCCGGGCGCCCTGCGGACACAGACAAAGTCGCTCCAATGACGAACATTATGCCTACCAACGTTTTTACTTTACTGCCCGAACTTAATATTAGCAATGTAGTTACCAACCCGGCTGATGATATTTATACCCCAGAAAATACTAGTCTACGAAAGAGCATAAACGACTTCCTAGTAGCTAGTGTAGAAAACAAACAAAAAATACGTATCCTGGAGAATCAGAATCGGAAACGTAATTTAAAGAATCACAGAATGGATGAAGTAAATAAGCATTGGAGCGCATTCAAAAAGGCCCCTGGAACCCAAACCAGTGTGAAAAATAGTGCGACGAAAAAGGACGGCGATGCCGTGAGGGCTCAATCCCAGGATCGGGAGGAAGCGCCCAAACAGAAGAAAACACGCGTGACGCTGAGTCAGAAGAAGACACAGGCGGCGCAGAAGTTGGCACAGCCTGAGGATCGGCTTGCCAAGGAGATGAAGGAACTCCAGAAGCAGAGGCGGCACCACGAGATGCTCATTCAGGTCACGCTGACTGCGTTGGACACCGGGAAGACGCGCGCTGTCAAGGCTCTTCTCGATAACGGTTGCACTACCACGTGCATTGATCGAGATTATGCCAAGGCAGAAGGCTTCGAGCTCCACGAGCTTGACGTGCACATCGTCGCCCGCAACGCAGACGGAACGGAGAACTCTCGGGGAAAGATCACTCACTACGTTGAGTTGATGCTTTCGGTCGGATCCCATGCTGAGCGCCAACAGTTCTTGGTCACAGGACTAGGCAAGGCTCGCGTGTTCATTGGGTACGACTGGTTGTTCAAGCACAACCCCGAGGTGGACTGGCGATCCCAAAAGATCGTGTTCAGTCGCTGTCCGCCTGAGTGCAACATGCACGGCACGGAGTACCAGACTGGGATGTCCGCGGAGGAAGAGAAGTTGGAAGACGGTGAGTTGATCCTATTGGTCGACTTTGCAGAACGGATTGATCTGCGTGCGCACGGATCACAGGCGCAGCAGATGGCAGAGGAAGCGAATCGTGGGAAGGAGCGTATGACTGAAGGAAAGGTCCCGGAGGAGTACCACGAGTTCGTGAAGGTGTTCGCGAAGGAATCGTTTGACGCCATGCCCGAGAAAAGGCCGTGGGATCACGCAATCGAGCTTAAGCCAGGATCAAAGGCTGTAGATTGCAAGATCTATCCGCTCTCGGTCACGGAACAGGGGAGGTTGAATGAGCTCCTGGAGGAGAACTTGAAGAGTGGGAGGATCCGCCCGTCGAAATCGCCGATGGCTTCGGCGTTCTTCTTCGTGAAGAAAAAGGATGGCAGCCTGAGACCAGTCCAGGATTATCGGAAGCTCAATGAAATGACAATTAAAAATCGTTATCCACTTCCGCTAATCTCGGAGCTCGTAAATAAGCTCCGTGGCGCCAAGTACTTCACGAAGTTGGATATCCGATGGGGGTACAACAACGTGCGGATCAGGGAGGGAGATGAGTGGAAAGCGGCGTTCAGGACGAACCGAGGGCTGTTCGAGCCACTCGTGATGTTCTTCGGCCTGACAAATTCCCCGGCAACGTTCCAGACAATGATGAACGACATCCTTCGGGAGCTCATAAACGAGGGAAAGGTCATAGTCTACCTGGATGATATCCTTATCTTCACTGATAACTTGGAGGAGCACAGAGCACTGACGAAGCGGGTACTTCAAATCCTGCAAGACAACAAGCTCTTTCTCAAACCAGAGAAGTGTGACTTTGAGAAGACGGAGATCGAGTATCTAGGAGTCATCATTTCCTACAACTCGATGAAGATGGACCCGGTGAAGATCAAGGGCGTGATGGAGTGGCCGGAACCAAAGAACCTTAAGCAGACACAGGCGTTCTTGGGTTTCACAAACTTCTACCGCCGCTTCATCCGAGGATATTCGGAGATCGCAAAGCCGCTGATGAGGCTGACCGGGAAGGAAGGCTGGAGTTGGGGAGAGGAGCAGAGGAAGGCGTTCCAAAGGCTCAAGGATCGCATTGCCGAAGACGCCGTACTGGCACTTCCCACGGATCACGGGAAGTTCCGAGTCGAGGCTGACACGTCGGATGGAGCTATAGGAGCGGAGCTCGCACAGGAGCAGGAGGGCGAATGGCGCCCTGTTGCTTTCATGTCTCATGGACTCAATGAGACTGAGCGGAACTACGAGATCTACGACAAAGAGATGCTCGCGATCATGACCGCACTGGACGAGTGGCGGGAGTTGTTGATGGGCGCAAGCCAAACATTCGAGATCTTTACTGATCATCAAAATCTCGAATATTTCAAGAAGCCTCAGAAGGTTAATCGCAGACAGGCCCGGTGGATTCAGGAACTGGCGGAGTTCGACTTCACATTGCACCACCGGCCCGGAGCGTTGAACAAGAAGGCAGATCTCTTATCTCGGAGATCGGATCACGACCAAGGGAAAGACGACAACGAGAACGTCGTTCTGTTGAAGCCAGAGTATTTCCGAGCGCAGGACATAGTGCTGGAAGGGCCAGAGACAGGAATCTTGGAAGAGATTATAAAGGAGAAGAAGATCGATAAGAGCGTTAAGCTGGCGCTCGAGAAAAAGCTACCAGCCTGGGAAAAGAAGGACAATATTATATATTACAACGGACTTATATATGTACCCCGGAATCAGGAGTTGCGCGATAAGATTATCGGACTCCATCACGACCTGCCCATGCTCGGCCATCCCGGAGAGAACCGCACGCAGGAAATGGTGGAACGTAATTATTGGTGGCCGAGACTGGGAAACCAGGTCGCCGAATATATAAAGGCCTGCGAGGCTTGCCAAAGGACTCGAGTGCGCCGGTACAAGCAGGGAAAGCTTAACCCGCACAAGATCGCTGAGGGGCCTTGGCAGATTATATCTATGGACCTCATCGGGCCACTGCCGGTCAGCAATGGCTTTAACGCTATCCAAGTCTGGGTCGACACATACACGAAGATGCTCCATTGCGAGGCAACGAACATGGAGCTGACGAGCGAAGGTGTCGCCCGACTCACCTGGGATCGCGTGATTAGATATCACGGCATTCCCCGTAAAATTATATCGGACCGAGATACCCGATATTTATCCGGGTTCATGCGAGAGCTTAACCGGCTTCTCGGCATAGAAATGAACCCGAGCACGGCATACCATCCGGTGACAGACGGACAAACAGAACGGATGAATCAGGAGATTGAAAAATATCTCAGGATCTTCGTCAATCACCGGCAGTCAGATTGGGCGGAGTGGCTTGCATTGGCCGAGTTCATTCATAACGATAAGACCAGCTCGTCGATGAGCATGTCACCTTTCTACACGAACACGGGATACCACCCCTGGAAGGGGATAGAGAACTGAGTCGAGTCGCGCAATGAGGCCGCGAACGACTTCGCACAGAAAATGAAGAGGATCCGCGATGAAGTGTCGGTCGCTCTTGAGAAAACCCAGAAAAATATGAAGAAGTATTATGACGCGCATAGGCGCGAGGCGCCTGTATTTAAAGTCGGCGACATGGTTTGGGTGGAAGGAGAGAACATAGAGACAGATCGACCGACAAAGAAGATAGACGATGTCAGGCTGGGGCCTTACGAGATCATGGAGAAGGCCGGGGCTTCGGCGTGGAAGCTGAGATTGCCGGAGATGGATCAGACATATCCGGTCTTCAACGAAGCACTTCTCACGCCTTACGTGGAGCCGCCCGAGGGACGGAAAGAGAAGCGGCCGGGACCGCAGATCGTGCACGGACAGAAGGAGTATGAGGTGGAGGAGATCCTCAACCACAGGAAACGTGGGCGAGGATACCAGTATTTAATCAAGTGGAAGGGATACCCTATCGGGGAACGGAACTGGGAGCCAACCCGGAACCTTAAGAATGCACCGGACATTCTCAACAAGTACAATGCAGAGCATGACTTGCGCCGATGGGCGGAGGACCTGATTGCCGGAAGGTCGAAGGAGAGCAATGACGCGCTGGCGGCAGAGCTCAGGAAATTAGGCTTGATGCCACCAAAGGAAGCGCTAGGCGCTAAGTCCCCAGGAGATGCCCAGGAACAGCCGCAGACCGAGGGGATTCCGGTCTTGCCGCTGGGGCATTGGGATTATCTTATCAAGCGGTATAAGCCGAAGCAGGAGTCGGCTGATTATCCAACTCGCTATCTATACGACCCAATCACGAGACAGAGGAAAATCGTGGAGAAGTTCCCTAACGAAGGATGCTCGCGCGGTACTTCAGTCGAAGTTTAATTATTCCACGGTCGTCGGGACGCCGACCCTAGGAGGGGGGTAATGTCACGATTTAGATGCTATCTAATCGCGACAACGCCTTATCTAAGCGCCTAATCAAGCGCTCGTCTATTTAAACACCAAGGCTATGCTTGAGTCATCAGTGATCGGACAGCCAGGGATCGGGTTCCCACAGGAACATGCCGATGAAGCACGATGGATTGGTGATCGGACAGCTGACAGGTGTCATGCTGCGGACATGTGGAGTATGCATGGGCATTACTCAGAACACATGGCTTCAGGACGTTTCTTACTCAGAACACATGGTTCTAGCATGTTTATTACTCAGAACACATGGTTATGGTGCTTGTAGCACATGGACGCTCTATTGTATATATTATTAGCACTAGTTACATAGCCACAGTTGAACAGTATAAGTAGTGTAGCTAGTCGCATGTATTCCTTAGTCTTTTATTCCATCATTCTTCGAGCCTCACTCTTACCGAGCACCTCCAATCCGCATTGTGCGTCCATTGGGTGTTCTTGAGCCTTGAGCGTGACAGAGATTGACCACACGATGGATTAGCATCACCTGAGAAAGGTCGTGATCGCTGGGCGGATGGTCGGAGTCCAACTCGATGGCATGGACGGACTTGGGCATGATGGAGGGGTCGACGCGCTCGGGCAGGGACTCCAGCGAAGGGTGCAGAGGCAGCTGATGGATCGCCTCACCATCGTTGTTCTCGAAGACGTCGCCGAGCTCGTTGACGTTCTTGAAGTGTTCCAACGAGTCGGCGAAGGTGATGTTGAACTGCGCGAAAAGGGCCTTTATCTCCGCCTTGGTCTCGGCGTCAGCGAATCGCGCGTGGAAGTGGGCCGCGGGGAGAGCCATCTCGGCCTGGAAAAACTCGAAGGCAAACTCCTTCAAGCCGTCCAGGTACTGACGGATATATGTCGCGACGAGGTCCTGGTGAAGTTGAACTAGCCGGCCGGTTCGCGAAATCTGCTTTAGATGCGCGATAAATCCTAAAAAAAAAAAAAGAGAGAATTAGTGACTGAACAAGTAAGCTAGCCATAATAAAAGGCACTTACGACGGCTGGTAGTGCTCAGGTCGGGCTCGAGACGGTCGAGAGCAACCATGGACGGATGGGCTTTGCCTGCGTGGTTGCAAGTCTGACCGTTCTTCTGGCAATTGAAGCAGCGCCTTCCGGGACCCGCGTAGATGCAGGTGTACCCTCTCGTGATGCAGCTAAAGCACGGGAAGAGCGACTGTTAAAAGAAGAAAATCGAATGCAAAAAGGAAAGCGAACAGCTTACCTGAATGTCTTCCGCAGGTAGACCCGCCGAGGTAACTAAGTGCTTCGCCACGACGGTGTGTGCGACGGACGGTGCGCACAGCTGTGCTAGAATTAGTCAAAGCAAGGGCGTATGAGTATGCGTACCAGGGGATTAACAACTTTACCCTTACCCTTGGAAGGCTTCAAGGCGCTGTTGGCCTGGCCGATAGCCTTGGGATCGAGCTCGCCAAGGGTCGGAACTGGCTTGGAGGAAGAGGCATTCTCCGAGATGATTTGAATGCTATCGTTGTCGGAGTCGTCGTTGGGTTCCTGCTCGTGGGCAATACTCGACAAAGGGACCGGGGATGAAGCCACGTCGGGCTGCTTGCCGGCGGCGTGAGAAGACAGGACCACCTCAGGAACGGACAAGCCCTTGGGCTTGGGCTTGGACTTGGCCTTGGACGGAGGCGAAGATGGCCGCTGAGGTGGGCGTTTCGTGTCGCGAATGCTGTGGCGAAGGCCGGGATTTTCGGTCTGAGAAACAAGAGGTCAGCAAAAGTAAGGGAATAAGAACCATACTAAACGTACGGGGGGACTCTCGAGATCAGAACCAGAGTCGGGCTCTGCAACCGCTTGAGCAGAGTGCACCTTCTTTGTTGGGGGAGGGGCGGAAGGAGCGCGACACATCACGAGCGTCTTGAGGGAAACCGGCGGTTGAGAAAAGGGGTTCTCAACGTGTTTGTGCGCCTCCGGGATTGTGAACTCCTCATCAAACCATTTCTAAAATAAAAATAGGTCAGAGAAAAGGCCTGGATTAGGTTACAAAGAAATCATACCTGAGGAGGATCGCGGTCGCGAAAAGCCTCCTTGAGCAGGGAGAAGTGATCCTGCTCAAGACCAGGGAACATGCGGCAGAAACTGTCGAAGAGGACATAGATCTGGTAAATGAAGTCCTCGACAATAGTAGCGTCAGCATGCACGATGGCAGCTTCCTCTCACTGGCAAAATTCGAGCTATAAACAAAGAAAAAGATAGTCAGTAAAAAGGTCGTGAAGGGTCATAAACGACCAGCAGCTTACCAAGGTTGGCTCGAGGAGCTCAAATAGTTGAATGGTGTCTGCACGGGTTACTTGGGTAAAATCCCTGTCAAAATAGGCAATGGCCTTGACGAAAGAACTGTTGGCGCGAAAAAGGGCCCAGTGGTCGTGGTCGAAAGCGGCGCGGAGTTCTTCTTGAGAAGGGACCTCGAGCTTGTGTTTAGAAGGGCGCGATGTCGAGGACATAGTGCACAAGGGACAGAAAGAGAAAAGACTGGAAAAGAGTGGACGAGATGGTGGTGGAAAACAAGACTAGAGAACAGGGCTGTGCGCGAAAATTTTCATTGAATGAAAAGGCCTCGGGGCGTACCTTCTAGACTATGTTATTCCTGGAAAATTGTCAGGGTCCATAAAGGAAGTCAACCGTGGGAGCCAACTCAATTGGGATGGTGGCGTTAAGGTTTGCAACATCAGAAGCGCAGCAAACCTTGAAACCTCCCAAAAATAAATGTCTTGAAGTCTCTAGAGGAGAGATGAACAGTCCAGTGCAAAGACCGGCCCCTAGAGGGGCATGTCTTAGACGTTGGAGACGTTTAGGGAGCAATTTTGGAAGATTCCGTCGGAGTTTGATCAGATCAATCAAGATAAGATAAGATAAGATAAGATCACAGCTCAGTCAGTCAGGATAACAGGTTATCTTTGGGGCTGTACGCCTACGGGGTAATGCGTTACATTGGCTCTGTGCCTGCACTGCCACCGATCAATTTTCGGAGGCCATGGGGGCTCACGGCCGTACCTGCTGAGTCTGAAAATTATTGTTCCCATCATTGATGTTATCTCTACCCCTTTTAGGCACTCGCGTGGCTGCTTCTTTTACGTGATCATTGGGTAGGACTCATTATTATAAGCATCATTTCAGCTTCTTTTTTTCGGTTCATCCCGTTCCCTTCCCACGCCTTTTTCGAACCGAAAAATCAGGTAGTCACGTTATTTTCGGCCATTTCCGTGTTGCACCCGCACTTCCGATATCGACTGCATTACGGAAAATTGTGGTGTTCCGTCCTCGTCCGATCGTCGGCAAACCCCGCGCGGCCTTGCCCGCACCTCCAAAAAATTGGGGCCTTCCGGTCTCGTCCGACCGGCAAACCCCGCGCGGCTTTGTCTGCGCCTCCTATTACCTCAAAAACTTGGGGCGTTCCGTCCTCGTCCGATCACCGGCAAACCCTGCGCAGCCTTGCCCGCACCTCCAAAAAATTAGGGCCTTCCGGCCTCGTCCGACCGGCAAACCCCGCGCGACCTTGCCCACAATCAAGAAATCATCCCTAATTGGGATATCGGCATACATTACACAGGGCGGCCAAAAAAACACCAAAAAACCAAAAAGAAATCACGGGCCCATCCAATCGGGTTCTCAACCAATCGTTAAACTTCCATAACAACCTCTTTCCCCATGCTCACCGTCATGGCCCCCGCCGCCGCGGGCGTCGCACCGTTCGGTACCACCGGGCCGGGCGGTGTGGCGTTTTCCGGTGCCCTGTTGGGAGCCACTGCAGTGGGCGATGCGCTCTCGGACGCAGTTATTGCGGTACTGCAGCACCATCAGTTTTGTTTTACGAAGAAATGTGGCAACGCGTACTGCTTCACCATCCGCGACAGGACCCACATGACATCGGCAACGGCCGCAGCCCACCTCTTGTCTCCATCAGCGATATCCACCTTCAGTTTCCACCACTTCAAGCACGCCAGGACCCCGAGGAAACCGTTAGCACCTGGCGCCTCCATCTTGTCCCAAGCTCCTCTCTCCTCCCTCAACGGTGTCCCGTCCTCTGCCACGCGCCAATCCGGGTTAAGCGCCCGCCACCAATTCTCCCACTTTTCCGCAAACGCTTGCCCGTTCTCGATGGTTAGAATCCCCTTCTGCACGTACTTGATCCACGTCCCCACCTCCTCTGGCCTTCCCTCGTTTGACAACGTCACCTTCGGCTGCCATCGATCGCATCAGAATTTACTTTCGTGATAAATGATACCAACATACCGAGGTTTTGAAGCTTGTCAATTCCTCCAACGCCCACCACAGGTCAGTAAGCGTTTGCCAGCCGTCCCACTCTTCTGACGTATCGTTTTCTAAGGCAGCTCTTCCGTCCCTCGCCCACTTGGGGATGGCAGTTGGCGCGGCCGGTACCGCTTGACGCCCCTTAGCGCGCGCTCCCTTTTTGACCTGCGCCTGATCTTTGTGGCCCACCCTCTCGCCGCCTCCCTCCCCCTCGTTGGTGGGTCCCGGCCCCTCGTCGTCCGCTGCCGCCGCCTGCGCCGCCCCTCTCGCTCGCGTTGTTGGCGGCTCCGGACGCATCGCATCCTCGTCGCTTGCGGTGGAATTGTCATCGCTCCCTTGGCTCTCATCGTCCTCCTCCTCATCGTCCCAACCTCTCCCCCGCGACCCGGCCTTTCGTACGCGCTTTGCCCTCTTTCCTTTGCCGGTTGCCTTGCGCTTTCTTCCCCGCTTTCCGCCCTTCGAACCCTCCACCGCGTCTGCCGCCGCCTGGGCCAACTCCAGTTGCGCGAGCATCTCCTGGTTTCTGACAACATTGTTTTCCCACTGGAGCGTGTACTCGCTCATTCCCTCCAGCTCTCAAAGCCTATCTCAAAGAGCGTCCCTATCACCAGCGAGACCCTCCAGTTGGCGGCGCAGGGGGGGATCCAAGATCTTGAGCGCCTCTATCCGCTCGCGTAACGCCTGCGACAACTGACGACTTGCAGGCGTGGCGAGCGGGGCAGGGGCGGGTGGTGCGTGCAGCGTGGGTCCGGGTACGGTTGCAGCTGGTGCGGGTACGGTTGTGGGCAGAGCGGGTATGGCCGTTGTTGAAGCCGGCGTCTCAGAGGGTCCCACAGCCTCCAGTGGGTTAAACGGCATATCCTCGTCGTCGTCTGCGGTCAACAGGCGCAACTCGGAAGCTGCCGCTGCATTCGGCGCCGTGGGAGTGCTCGCCGGCGGCGCTGCAGCAGGCGGGACGTTTGCGCCACCTTGCAGGAGCGCGTCCGGGGCATCAACAGGCAGCGGCAATCCCGTGCCATCGCCGGGCTCGGCATCTAACCTTGGTCAGTACAAACCTCCAGACATACAGGCGACCTTGCTTACCCGCTGCAAGCAGGAAGCGCACGAAGGTCTTGAGCACGTTCTCTGTGTACGCTGCCTCGTTCCACTGGGTGAAATCCTGGCCGCCATCCGCCTCCTCCGATTTCGTCTTCCCAGCGTGGACGCTTACGAGGTCAAACTGGTCCTCAACCTTGCGGCCGGCGATCAACGTGACATGGTAGCCCGTATACGCACGCAACGCCTTCAGGAGCGGGGAAACCACTGCGGAGAAACGCAAGCGACACCTGAATACCGATTAGCTCCACCTGACATGGCACAATCTCACGACTTACTCGGCCTGTTCCTCCTCATTCGTGCTGGGCAAGCCCTCCTCAGCGTCCTTCCACTGAGCGAGGTCCTCCTCCAGCTCCTCGCTCGCCTCCTTCCTCATCCGCTCCTTTACCTCCTCCGGCTCTGCATTGAACATATCTTTTGCCACCTTGCAGCGCAGCGTCAGGTGACGGTCTCGCGGCGCGTCCCAGTGATCTTCTTTGAATTTGGCGACGACGGCATCCTTAAAATCGTCATGTTGCATATAGTACTGGTAATCGGTGATCCGCTTCGGACGCGCGCCGATTGGGCGACGCAGGCGCGCGAGCCATGGCGAGTACGGGTTGTGCGTCATCCCAAAGTGACTCTGGCGATGGTTATACCAGGTTTTGATTTTCTGTGAAACGACGCTCATCAGCACATGCCGCTCGCCAACATGGTCGAATCGCCCACTGATTTTATTTTTTTCTGCACCTCCGCCTTCTCCCTCTCTTTGGCCACCGTCAACGTGCCCTCCGGCTCCCGCTCTGCGTAATCGGCTGGGACCTCTTCATTCAACCCAATCCGCCAGCCAAATTTTGACCAATAGGTGCTGAAGAGGTTCGGCCAGAAATTCCGGGTCTTGCCCGCTTTTGACGCCTTCAAATACTCGTTCAAATTCTCCGTCAGGAATTGCTCCCGCGCACCGTGAAAATCTCCTTTATTGCCAGGTTTCTTCTTGGGCGCCTTGGGCTCCTTGGCCGTTACTTCGCTGCTGGGACCGGGTGTCGACATTTTGAGTGGGTTTGGCTAGGGAAGGACTCGAGGTGCAATGCATCAAGAATCAAGAAAAGAATCAATTTTGGCGGCGAACTCATTTCGCGGGACTCCTCGCGATACATAATGTGCTACGATTCCGAACGTCCGCCACAAATTCATCTGCCCTCATGTCGCGGGTTTCCCCCCCAGTATATAATCAGCGACAACCGTGCGCGAACTCAAATTCCGTTGCCGCCATGATAGCGGAACCAACATTTAATTTTCTGAAATTCAAGTCAGCGCCCTCAAGTGTCCAGAACCTCGCTGATTCCGACTTACCCTCGTGACTATGCACACCATCATTCGTTTCAATTCCGCATCCTCCGGCGACAGGCGTTCCTCGCGGTCGGGGCCGTCGTTAGGCGCGTCCCCGAGGGCAACCTTCCAATTGAACGTCTCCCAATATTCGGCCAAGACGTTGTTCCAAAATTTCACCGGATGACCTCGCTCCTGCGCGGCCAAATACTCGGGGTAACGATCTTGCAACCAGCGGAGTCGGTCGGGGTGAAAGCCGTGCCCGATGCGCATGCGCCTGACACCAGCGGTGTTGTTGCTCGCAGGCGCGCTCGTGGATGTGGTGGGGTTAGACATGGGTGTGTGTATTTTGCAGCACTTCAGACGCCATTCCGAGTTTTTAAATGTCGCCCCAGGCTTCATGGATACATAACACCCGTTTGAAAGTTGCAAAGATCTCGTACATACATAAGACCCTCCGTGGTGTTCCAATTCCGGATCAAGTACATGCCACTCAACTCAGCCAATCCCACAGGCAAGGCAAGCAAACGTCAGCCATATATTCGGATCGTGTCAAGAAAGATACAACGGGCTCGGTAGCTACTTTGGTACTACTTTTTTTACTAATGCGTCCGAGATTCACAGGTAAATTTACTCGTGCTCCGACACAATGAAGGCCTCAACCACGCGCTTGTCGGTGTGGCCAAAGATCGTCGGGCCCGAAATCCCCTTGGCCGCTGCCGCCGTCAGCGCCTCTCCCCTGCAATCACAATCAGAGGCGCGAAGCATCCAGCGAGCGGTGCGAAACTCACTGAGACGAGAACACTCTCATGATGCCCGGCACGCCCCAGTACTTCAGGCCCTCGTCGATCGCGTTGCTGCTCGCGGCGTTCGTGTTTTTGTGGGGGGATAGGTGGGGGGCCAAGTGAATGCGGGTGGCCATCGTGGTGCAGGGGCGGCTTGGCGTGCTCGGTGCAGCGGTGGCGGGGCTGGCGGAAGGCTGTGCGGACGCCGGCGGGGCGGGAGGGGTGGAGTTCGGGGTGGAAATCGGCGCTCCCGCACCTGGTGCAGCGGCATCCGGGCAGATCAGGCCATGAGTTTCGAGGCAGTGGTTCTGCCAGATAATGGTCGCGTCGTTCCAATGATGACAAGCCTTCTGGGCGCTATTGCGGAACGTCATGGTCTGCATGTTCGCCGCCTCTCTGAGGAACGATGGCCAGTCAGCTCTGTGCACGACTACGCGACTTCGACTCACGCGCTCGTAAAGGCGGCGCAGATCCACCCCTTCGTCACAACATAGAACTTGCTTTTGGCGTCCTGATCATGCGCAACTCAGTCCACGCCGGCGTCCGGATAGTAAGGCATCGCGCACGTAGGGCACCAGGTAGCAAGGCCAGCGTTGTTTCCAAGGAGGTTCGTCATACTCTGGTGAAGGTCGATTCGAACTAAACTGGATGGTCAGCTCGTAGCCCTCGCATTTAAACCCCCACCTCTAGCGCGGCATTTCTGGAAAACCCGTGGATGCGTGCCACATCCGCTGTTCTGACATGGACTGACAGCAGATGTTGCCGCGACTTCGCGAAGCACAACGACATTCACCCCGCCGCGCTTTGGACCATTTCTCGCCCTTACCCTACCCCCCACGAAATTCTGTATGTGAGTTATCGTTCCAAGCTCGAACTCCAGCTCCGTTCAAACCTTTGTGCAGGGACAAATACCAACCTACCAGACTCCTCCGTTCCCCGGAATTTGTGCACGCCTTGCAACATGTCGTCAAGATCCGCCTACACGTAATCGACCGCGGCGGCCCCTTTGCAAGCATGCTCTCTGAAGGAGAATCTTGGGATGCCTCCTGGCCGACGGCCATCCACGCGTATTTACACCTCACGCCTAGCCATGGCGAGGGCATCGAGTACCCTTGGGCGATGCAGTACGACGAGGAGCGCAAGGCTGAGGAAGAGATCCATGTCAGCGCGCTCGCTGCCCTTTGGCGTGCCCTCATATGCCACCCCAAGCATCTCGCGGAACTCCAGCTTTTCCCAGAATCCCCGCCGCCCCTGGAGCCCCAGGATCTTCCGGTGAGTCACTTACGCTCCCGTATGGCGTCCCATTCACATTCGTCCCTCAGCCTGTCGGAAAATGAAAGCTGCGCGGCGGCTGGAAGCCTTCCGAACTCCGCCGGTGAGTCATCTCCACTTGCGCGTGGCGTTTCTCACCTGTCCGTCAGTGCCAGTAAAAATCGAACGTTGCTCACCAACGCCGCCTTAATTAGTTACCTTAATAAAATTTGGCTGTTAGAATCCCCGCGCCCGAACGAACAATGCCCCATGGCAAAGGAATACTCAGGTCCAAATCGTACTGGGCCGATCTTCACCGCCGCCGCAGCTCCCAACAGACCTCAGCGCTGCGCCCATCCGACTACGGCATCCCTGCCTTTCACGACCCTGCTGCTGTCTTCACATTCACACCAGCCGCGACGCTTCCTACCGTCAGGATGGTCCAGCACAACGGCATCCTCCTTCCCGGTCCCGATCCCTCGCCCACACCACCACCGCCACCCAGTACGCACCGCCTGCCCGCCGCGGATGCGGGCCGGATTCCCAAACTGCCGCAATCTCGTTTGGCGCGCGAATTGAGTCGCAGGATGCCCCCCCGCCAATCTCCCGATGAAATCCTCCTCACACGACTCCGTGAGAGGGCGCAACACGACGCCGAAGGGACCTCGCAGCCTGCGTGCAAACGGTACGCCTCGTGCATCGCGTTTGGATCATCATTAATCATCAGCGCGATAGGCGCAAAACCTGCCCCGAAACCGCCCGTACTGCGAAATAGGCCCTCCCTCCTTACATACATACCTAGTATACTTACCCCGCCATCTTGGAATTCCCCCTTCGTAAACCCCATCCTATCGTCTCAAAAAATTATGCATTGCGTTTTGTAACTAAATAAATCAATACCACCGCCATTTTCCCCGCTGAAAAAACCTTTGCTCGCCCGGCTTTGGTATGTAGTCAGGATGGGTCGTAGGGTCATGGTTATCAAGAAAATCGAGCATTTCCGCATCGTATTCGCCAGTCACAGAGACGGCGCTGGATGACGTCTCCGTCTCCTCAGGGCTTGGGGCTTCCGGCGGTGGTGTGGCATTGCGGGCCTCGTACGCAGCAAGCCCGTGCTTCTCGATGAACTTGTACGCACGGCACGCACGCTGCACTTCGGCCAGCTGTGCGCCGTTGCTGAAAACCTTGAGAAAATCCCGAACAATCAAAGGGCGGGGTGCGCACCGCTCACGAAAATGACGGCTGGCAGCGCACGCCCTCGCTTGACATTCCCCTAATTCTCCCGTGTCCTTGGCACGCTGGCGTCGCCTATATCGTGATGAACGCCCTCCACTCCGCCCACGCAGTATGATGTAACGTACCTGGCCATGCGCTCTCGCGCCTTTGCGCGCAAATTGTCCGCGTTCCTGGCCTCATTGTGAGTGGGAAGGGGTGCGCATATCACGCGGCACTACCTATCCCGATAAGCGTGCATAGCCCGGAGCTGCACGGCGCTGCAAGTGCGAGATTCGGCGGAGCCCCTGGTGGGCATTCCGGACGCGCTGGAGACCACAATTGCAGATTTTAGACGATGTGGACTCGCAGAATATGATGGGGCGTACAGTACCTTGAAGTATGAGCTCGGATTGGGCTTGTTTCGAATGAGGTCGGTTCGGTATGCGGTGGATGAGTTCAAGATATACGGTAAATAGGGCACTACTTTGCCTGATTTCGCTCTCGGACCCTCACAAAGGTTCACATTTCTCTAAAAAAAAAAGAAAAAATGGATCGAGGCTATGGTCCCCTGGGATGATAATGTACGGTTCAGATTTTTGCCGTGCACCCTGGTAACCTATACAAAAAATGTTTCTCGTCAGAAAACCCATACCAAGTTCGCTATACTCATCACAAGTTCGCTATACGATCCGCTCGAAGTAGTCTGAAAGAAAACTTTAAAAAATTAAAAATCAGACCGTTCTGAAGGTCTCAAACGTACCTCGAGTAAAGTAAATACGGTTGGCTCCGGCATAATAATTTCCATCCCCAAGGATGGACAAGTAGGAGGATTGGTGACATCACCGAAATCGCGGACAAACACCGGCAACCGCGCGTGCTACAAGCTTCCGTGCCCAAGTCGCTTGCTTTCCGCGAAGCAGAAGCCACCGAAGGAAGAAGGCAACCAATATGCCACGCACAGGCTCTCCTCAGTCGACGACGACAAATTTGAGTGGCGAACTCGAGTGGTGGCTCATCGCCGTAGAGGTATTTGGGCACGATGTTTCGTGCTTTTCAAAATCGCCTTAACAAAATCCCTCCACAGAACGGACCTTTAGTCGACCGCCCAGAAGACGAGCATGTCAAGCAGGAGCCTAAAGTTTCACCTCCTTCCGCACTCTCGCACATTTGCGCCACCGGCCACTTTGTTGCGTATAAAATGGCTTCAGTCTGCGACACGCCCCTCCCTTACATCGCTCCGCCATGTCCGGTGAGTTGCAGCCCATCCCCCCCCTTCCCCGCGCGCTGGCCCACTAGGTGACTCCGACCCTGGAGTTCCTGAACGACCAGCGCAGCACATCCCCGCCATTGGACCACTAGCCGTCTCCGACTCTGGAGATACCGAACGTCCAGCGGCCGGGCCACCGGATGCCTCCGACCCTGGAGATGTCCAATTGTGCCCGCAGGCCACCCCGTCCAAAATGTAATACTGACGCAACACGCAGGTGGCAACAATGGACGCAGCACTCGCTCCGGCATGGAGTTCAGCCCGTTCCTTTTCGAAAACGCCACACCTTACAAAATCGATAATATATCCCTGCGCGAGCTCCTCGTGAGGCGCGCCGACCTCCCTGACTCCGATACCGAATCCCTCGAGGGCTCCGACGACGAAGGGGACGATGATGAAGGCCCCAAACCGCCCGGAACAATTTTCACCGCGTCCATGATGCGCGCATCTCGCAAGGCCGCTACCTTCATTCGCTGGGTAACCCCGCCTGTGCCGCCCGCGCCGGCGCCCTATCTTGAAAAGGTCATCCACGTACCTCACCCTGGAGTCCCCAGCGACCCCTGCCCCGCCACCTTCACTCGCTGGGTAACCCCGCCTGCGCCGCCTGCCCCGACACCCTATCTTGAAAGGGTCATCTGCGTACCTCGCTCTGGAGCCCTGCCTGCGCTGCCCAACCTCGCTCCCGACGCCGTCCCCTTCATCCGCGCCAATCAGCCCGCGACCCCCAACACCTCCCACCGCAGCCACAAGTGTACGCGCGCGGAGGTCGTCAAAGCCCGCCGGCTCAAGAAGTGTGGGCGTGATCGCGAGGTCCGACGCGAGCATCGCGAGGACCGCCGCGTGCGCGCCGGGACGCGCCTCAAGGGAATCACACTCCGCCGCATTAACCAGACCGAGCCGGTGCAACTGGAGCTCGATTTCGCCAATTACCCGCTCCCCGTGGCCAAGTCGGGGTGGATGGGGGCGCGCCAGCTGGAGCCCGATGCGCGCGCTTATGATTTGGACGAGCTCCTCGCGTGGCACCCGGACATGAAGGTGTACGATTGGCAAGGGTAGGTCGTATTTACCAACTGAGTTTTTGGCGCACTCACCTCCCGATCAAGGACGCCGACGCCGGTTCTCGATCGCAACGATCGAGTGATTTTGCTGCTCGGAGGCTTTCCTCCCAATGCCAATTGGCAGGAGGAGGTTGCTGGGCCTGTGGCCTCCACCATGGAAACTGCGTACGCGGAAATCTACTCGGGGTCAAAGCGCCAACGCGCACAGCAGGCGGCCAGCGAGTCGGGGGATGGGCCCCGTCGGGGCCCGCACGCCGCCTCGAGCGTCGGAGGGTCCATGGGTGGGGGCCAGATGTACCCGCAGAATCTCCACCACACCGTTGTCAACTTGGCGATTTTCGCGGGTCTGTTTGGTCTCGACTGCTTCCAACGGTTGGCAAAGTGGACCAACGGTGCGTTTTCCCTTAACTCGGCAGGGTGCCCCAACTTACACGTCCGCTCCATCAGTCCTCTTCATGGGGTTTAATCCCGGCGTTCACAAATACTACGAGCAGACGCTCGACCGGCTTTTCACCTGGGACACCGCGCAGCAGCGCCCCAAGCACCTCATCCGGAACTTTCTACGCGGCGTATCCGTCTTCACCACCGCGACCTTCAACTTCGGCCTTTCCACCGTCACGCTCCCGCACATAGACTTCGGCAACCTCGCATGGGGTTGGTGCGCCATCACCATGCTCGGCCCCTTCAACCCCAACCTTGGCGGACACTTGGTTCTTTGGGACCTGCGCCTCATCATATGTTTTCCCCCCGGCGCCACAATCTTCATCCCTTCGGCGATATTGCAACACTCCAATGTCAAAATCCGCGCGAATGAGCAGCGCTACTCGTTCACGCAGTTCACCCCGGCGGGGATCTTCCGGTGGGTATACAACGGGTTCCGCACCAACAAGGACATTGAAAACTCGACCCTCACTACGGACGAGCTGCGGGAGCGGCGGCGGGCGGACCGTGCGCGGCGTTGGGAGGAGGGCGTGCTCATGTATCGTATTTGAAAGCACAAGGCCAAAAAATAATCCATTCACCTGCTACCTATCTGACGTACCATCCGCTCGACACATGTATTTACTTGAGCTTTCTTGAATTACTTTACAATTAAACAATTTTGGCGTTTGGACCTTGAGGAGCTGAGTGGCAGTGTCGGACCTGCTTGTCCGTGTTTTGGGAGCTCAAGTCTGGTTTGTTGGACACGGCAATTTCCGGTTGCGTACGACAATTCGCGATTCTGCAACATGCGCGACGGGCGCCGCCGACGCGCCCCCAAGGCGTCGTCCCGAGTGCAAGCTCCCATGGCCCACACACACCACATTTGTCTACGGACTCTGGACCCTCCGCTCGCGCAATATGAGGCTATTCCTGCATTCGTGGATCGCACCTCCACCGACAACCGACGTGTTTATCACGAAGAAATTGCCGTACAGCCGCCGTCCCCGGTCAAAAAAATGCGAACAAGCAAGCCCTCCACGCTACTTCCCGTCGTGGAGGAAAGCCCAGCAGAGCCCTTCTCCTTTGACCTGTATGAGATGGAGGGTGCGGCCGCGTACAATGCACCACCAAAGCCCAAGGTTTTTAAACTATCCGTGGGTTTTTTTTTGGATGCTTTTTGTGGATGGCTGAGGGATGGCAGGAGATGAAATGGATGCCGCGCCGGGACGACTACGTCGAGCAATTTCTTTGGGCGGAAGGGACCTGCGGCGTGGATGTGGATGTATGCCCCGGCTGCCAAGGGACGGAGAATGCACCCCGCTTCCGGTGCCGCGACTGCCGCGGAGAGAAGCTGTATTGTCCCGCTTGCATAGTATCCCAGCACAAGGACAATCCGCTTCACAACATCTTGGTGAGTGGGCCTGCATGTGTTAGTCTCCACCGCTTATTTGCGGTGCAGAGGTGGAACGGCAGTTTTTTTGTGAAAACGACGCTAGCGGTGCTCGGCCTTCGCATACAGTTCGGCCACGAGGATGATTCCATATGTACGGTGCCTGAAGCTGCGAACAAAGGCTTTGTGGTCCTGCACACGAACGCCATCCATGAGGTCCATGTGGATTTCTGCGGCTGCGAGCAGGCGCCGGAAGTGGGAACGTCTGAAATCCAGCTCCTATGCGCCAGCTGGTTTCCCGCAACCGACGAGCGCCCACAGACCTGTGCTACTTTTGAGGCGCTGGATGACTTCGTGTTGCTGACGCACCAAGCTAAAACCACAATGTACGACTATTACGCCGTTCTAGAGAAGAAAACCGACAATACGGGGATCAAGCCCCCGGATCGTTATCATGAGTGGGTTCGAATGTGCCGGAAATTCAGGCACACCACAATGCTCAAGCGCGGCGGCCGAGCGAAGGCGTACGACGAGTCGGGCGTTGCGGGCACCAAAGAAGGCGCACTCGCGATCCGGTGCCCAGGTTGCCCACGCCCAGGGGTGAATTTACCGGAGGACTGGGAGGATGCAACAGAGGAGGATTGGTGGGTTCCGTTTTTTTTTTTTGGAGACCTCGAAAGCTGACTGACACGGTCGTAGGCACTTGTATACGTTTTTTTTGGCACTCGATGCGTGCTTCCAGCTTAAGCGCCGTTTGATATCGAGCGAGTTGAAGGATCCGGGCTTGGGTGTGGGTATGGCGTACATGTTGAAGAATGAGCCCTACCGCGAATACTTGCGGACGGTTACGGATCAGAAAGAGGTAGGAGGGCTCGGCGCGTGGGCGGTGGACGGGACTGACTCTGATTTACAGATGAACACGTGTAGCGGACTGGCCGCCTTGGATTACGCCAATACCAAGTTCTCCCGAGGGTATGCAACTACCGGCGTCGGCATGGGCGTCTGCGCGTGCCATGAATTTATCCAGCCGAACGGTGTCGGGAATCTCCAGCGCGGCGAGAGGTACGTGGAGGGCGTCCTTCAGAGCGTGCTTGGCTCACCGCCGCCAACAGATTCGCAAACATGGACTATATTTTTGCGTCCATCATGCGCCACGTACACCCACGCCTGCGCAAACTGATTTCCTACGACATCATGTGTATCTGGAAGAAATTTCTGAAGGAACGGATGGCGAATCTACCGAATCCAGCCAAGCTGACCGTAATTATGGCTCTCTTCAAATTCATTATCCCCAAGATGCACATCCATTCGCATACGCTGATGTGCCAGCTGCTCTACTCCCTCAACCTCATTCCGGGAAGCGCGCAGGTCGATGGCGAGGGGATTGAGCACCCGTGGGTGAGCATCGGGGGAGTGGCCACCAGTACCATACTGATGGGACCAGGAGCGCACCACGGGGTTCTGGATTGCCAGTGGTCACACTGGAATTGGCAAAAGCTAGTGGGTTTTGGTGAGTCCCCGAATGCCCCGCTATCGTGTGTGGCTGATGGCAGCGACAGTGGCGATGTTACGCAAACGGATGGAGCGCGCAAAGGAGGAGCTGCCGGTCCAACAGGCGGCATTTGATATGTTTTCAGCAGAGCAGGCGGATCACGTCCCATTGTGGAAGAGGGCGGTCCACGACTTCAAAGCGGATGTGGTGAACAATCCTTATGAAGTGAAGGTGAAAGGTGGGCAAATGTCGTCGGACCGGAGGCAGGGCCCTGACAATTTGTAGGTATGACCAAGGCGCAAGTTAGGCTGCAGTTCTCAGAATTGGAGGCTGCGGATGCAGCGCGCGGTCTCACACCGGTGCACGAGGTTAGTGCAAGCAAGTTGTTGACGATCGGCCTTGAGATCGAGGAGGAGCAGTGAGTGTGTGCCTTGCGATTCAGTGGATGCGCCAGCTGATGGGAATCTGCGTAGGCGCCGTGTTCGCGTCCAAGCGCTGCTGAAGAAGGCCAAGATGACTGCCATGAAGATTGATTTGGGCGCGATGCGGACCCAGCTGACCCACCGCGTGAACCAGTTCCGGAAGCTGCAGGCAACGTATATGCCTACGTCGCTGCAGGTGCTGGGAGGGATGACTATCGCTGAGGACAAGGTGATTGAGAATATGCCACTGCTGCTCCCTTCGGCGCTCAATTGGGAGCAGCGGGAGGGCGCCGGTTGCATGGCAGGTCTGGGGAATATGGCGAAACACGCGATTGAGGACGCTAGTGGCTCGCAATGAATCGAAGATTTGGCTTCACTCGGAAAAGTATCAAGTTGCATGGGAGGCCATTCGGCGCCTCATTCCGAGCGGCGACAGGGCGAAGGTCGGGTGGCAGCAGCTGACTAGGGATGATGTGCGCTGCATGGAGGATGACAACGATATCGAGAGGAACGCGGCGCGGAGGAACGCGCAGGTGGAAAGGGCAAGGAGAAAGCGACTGGAGCTGTTGGAGCATGGCCTGCTGCCCGCGGAGCAGGATGATGAATGGGAGGGAATGGACGAGGAGGGCAGCCTGCGTGTACCAGAAAATCGCCAGCGAGTGTCTTGGATATGGACGGTGGCGGGTGCGGGGGGCTCAGACCTTGCTTTGGAGGATGGTGAGCACGGGCTTTTGTTGTTGGGAGATTGGTATGACTGATGAATATGCCAGTATTAAGGATAGAGTGGTCGAAGGCTTACGCCAGGCTTCGACGCTGGACAGAGGAAAAGTCCTTGCTCGAAACCGAGTATGGAAGGTTTGGACTGTCAATGGACTACGAGGCAGAGCAGTGGGAGACGCAGGCGTTGGATGTACCTGTGGGCGTTTTGGCCCGGCCGTGGGCGGAGGCAGCGGTGGGGTACGCCAAGAGGCAGGCCGAAATGTATCGGGATTTGAAGCGGCGTGGGGAACAGGTGTGGATGGCGGAGAAGACGAAGTGGGGAAAGAAGAAGCCACGCCACATACCGGAATCGGTGATGGTTGATGATGAGGAGGAGCGGGAGCGGCGGGAGAAGGAGGCGGAGGAAGATGAGGAGGAAGGGGGAGGGGGCGAGTCGAGCAAGAGTGAGGATGAAGGGGAGGATCGAGGAGAAGGGCAGGCAGAGGAGGACGAAGAGGATGAGGCGTACATCATGGATGGCATTGTGGTGGATTAGGCGTCCCTGGTACGTTAAAATCTCTATCCTACTTCCCTCTCATCGATATTAAAACGTGTCTGATAGCACTACGACACGTTGGTACTCTTGGGTTTTTTCTTCTTCTTGCTATATGTACCATTTGCTGGTTGGCAGCTCACGAAGTTGACAACATACGCCCATTGATTAATGCTGCGCAGAGGGCGCCCCCCCCGCCCTGAAATTATGGTGGTGCACGCCGAGAGGCCCACCACACGCGGACCAGATCACCCTGAAGCGGGCGCGGTGAAATGCACTTGATGCAGTGCGGAGCGGCGGCGGAGGGTCTCCAGGCGTGCACCCGGGATCGTCCGATCGCTGCCCGGTTTGCCCCGAGCGTGCCTGGCCGGTTGAGTGCCCGTAGGACGCGGGTCGAGTAAGCGCTGGAAATAATTAAATAAACCATTTTGGCCCGAGGGTGCCCGGGATGGCCCGATTGCTGCCCGATTTGCCCCGAGCATGCCTGCCATTGGGCATGCCGAGCGGGCCGGTTGAGGCGGCCGTGGTGCGCCAGTTGAGTCAGCAGGTGAAATTAATAAATTAAACCATATGGGCCGACTTGGCCCGAGGATGCCCGGGATGGCCCGATCACAGCGGCACTGACCACGGTGCGAGGTCACCCGAGGTGGGCACCCGAATAGACCCGATGTTGAGTCGAGTAATGAACTAGTAAAGGAATAATGACATTTTTATGGAATTATGACACATAAGCAGTTTTGAGACATGCCGAGACATGCCATCATTGATGCCGTTGGGGGAGGGTCTCTGTGATGGCTGAGGAAGGAGCCGAGATGATGCCGGGGGTGCCGTGGGTGATGGGAATGATGCTACAATATCTAGGCAACCTAAAGGGGTTATCTGGAATGTAACTTTGGATGTCTCGACGAAGCTTTCATTTGCGAGACCACTGGATCGTTGTTCGCGATAGCGCGTGGGCACAACTCGAGATTTAGTAAAGGGGAGATGATACGGCTCGTAAATGCGCACCCGTGTAATCTTGCATTTTTGCACTTCTAGTCGCCAACTAGAGCCTCTATCCGGTGATATATAAGTAGAGTCAGAGTGAGCTCCAAGCTGCTGGCTAGGTGTTCATGACGCGAGAGGACTATAGTCTTCTAGATGCAATACGGTTTAATCCTTATACCATTGGGGGTTAGCGTACGGTGTTTGGGACTCAGTGGGCCTCATAGTATTGAATTGACTTTGCAAAGGGTTGGTTGTACTAAAAGCTAGACACTATACCAAGGAGGATAAAACGCCTAGCACACCCAGGATGGGAACCTTTTAAGGTCGCTTAAAAGACCTATGAAAAGAATGTGTATTTGTAGTCTAATATATCTTGATTGATTTAGCAAGATTCAATGAAGTAAGAAAGGATTACAGACACAACTAGAATTCATAGGTCTTTTCGACTTGATTGATTTCTATCTTATTCACCATGTAAGAAAGGTGTTTGAAAAGAACATCAATCAGGTGCCAAATCAACCATATTTGATTTTGGGGGTATTGATGGTACACAAAAGCACATTGTAAAGTACATGTTTTAAGCCAATGAGGGATTTTTGCTACTTGTCCGGCATTTTCCGATCCAATGGCAAAAATCCCTCATTGGCTTAAAACACGTACTTCACAATGTGCTTTTAAGTACCGTTGATACCCCAAAAATCAAATATGGTTGATTTGGCACCTGATTGATGTTCTTTTCAGACACCTTTCTTACATGGTGAATAAGATAGAAATTAATCAAGTCAAAAAGACCTATGAATTCTAGTTGTGTCTGTAATCCTTTCTTACTTCATCGAATCTTGCTAAATCAATCAAGATATATTAGATGACCAATACACATTCTTTTCATAGGTCTTTTAAGCGACCTTGAAAGGTTCCCATCCTGGGTGTGTAGACTTGAGACACTTGCATGAAGTCCACAGATTGGGCATGGAAAGTCATATATATATTGTCTAGACTTGGATAAGTCTAGTCGCAACAACTATAACTTGGCTCGCAAACAGTAGTTCGAGCGAGAATCCTAAGACCGAGAAAGCCGAGACATCAGAGATCGACAGAACGTGATCGCGACGAGTGTCGATCATGGAAAGATGTGTCGCGACGGCAATCACACATAACGAGAGAGTCATCAGAATCGATGACAGACGCTTAGACCGAAGGAATGAGCAAGACGTGTAGACATTGGCTGGACGGCAGTGTCGCGTCGACCAATAGAGAACTAGACAATATGCCGCGACCTACGTGGTCGCGCGGCCAGTAGTTGAGGTGCGTGTTCGGCTAGCATACGTGCTAGGGCCGGCAGGCCTCAGGAACAAACCAATATACCTAGTAAGAGTTCGAGCTGGTCAAATCTAGATGACTAGTCTCGGCCTCGAACTACGAATATCAGCGGCATACCTCCGCAATTCCATGTACATCGAATCTCTCTTATATCTTGACTCATTTCTCATTACTATCTACAATTCCTGTATCGTATATAAAGCCTAGCAGATCCCGTGATTCAGTACTGCATCTCCCACCAAGGTAACGGTGTTGGTGCTTGTCTGAGCCTAGCGCAGAGATACGTTATATAACTATCTTTGGTGTTATCGTTCAATATATAAAGTGGTCTTGTTGGCATATAAAGCTTTAAAGGACTTAAGCTGTGTTCGTGGAGAGTCACGACACTTCTAGATTGAAAGGCACCTGTTTGGTTGTTACCTCAGGTCTGCTGTTGGCACTGTTCCAGTGAGTTCAGTCGCAGTACCCCAGTCGTTGGCACTGTTCCAGTGAGTTCAGTCGTGATCTTCAGTCTAGACCCCGTGTGGTCTCCGTCAGAGTACGGCAGGAAACCCTATCTAAGTCTAGAGAGACTTATAGGTCTTCGAGATTGCCTTTGTGGTGTCTCGAAGTAGAAAATATATAAAACCCATATCGCTTCAGTAGAAGTAGATAATCCCTGGTCAATCTTTGACTATTTTGTGCGCATATTAGTCCTAATAAAACTTCTATCAAGTTGGCATTTTCGAGACACGAACCTGAGAAGTTCAATCTTACCTGTAAACTGCAGGATGACCTGAACTCAATTGTGTGTGTGTGTGTTGGTTGTAGTGTTTTTAGTTGGTTAGTTGCCATCTAGCAGCTTTCTGATTATCTTCACGAACATCAGTGTACCCATAGCCACTGTTTCAACGGCACCGGCGAAGCTTCGTGAGGGTACTTTCATCCTCTGAGAGATGGTATGACAGCCAGTTGTGAAGACCTGAGGCATTGACCAATAGTATGACAGGTGCCGCCCCAGTCTGAGAATTTGAGTCATTAGTCTCAAAAGAACAACAAGAGAAGACGGATACATACCAAGAAAAGCAGAACAAACCGCCGTGTCTGCCCGAGAGACACAAAGGGACGGCGCACACCACCCTGCGAAACACGAAGCGAGGGGCGGGGCACAGAGACAGGCAGCGGCAACAAGCGCGGCTGCATTGACATCCAGGTTGCATTCAGCTGTGTGGTGATAGTGTGGGGCTTTGATTTGGGCGCCCGGCAAATGATGCTAGGGGCTTGTACCCGTGTATGGTTTGTGGTGAGCTTTGGTGATGGCAGGAGCATTGGCTCGACCGAGGGCCGGGGGTGGCAGCAAGATGGAGGTTGGGAAATCGGGCGAAGGCGAGAGCGCAGGGAGGCGGGATGAGCTGGCAATTGCAGAGGGTGAGGGCGAGGGGAGGGCGAGAAGGTTGTCTTTGTAGGTGGGGTCCTGTGAAAGCCGCTGGGCTAGCACATGGTCGGCTGCAATCTGCGCCTCCATGCACTCAATCTCCTCGCCAAGAGATAACTCGGGGGACGGCGAGTGGATGCCCAAGATGGCGTCAAGCCCACGATTCTCACAGGCGGTGCACTTGTCCTCCCCATGCTGCCAGACATTGAGGGCGCGAAGGGGTGCAGTGGTTGTTGCATACACGTCATCTGCGAGCACGTGCAGCGCATTGGTGTTGTCACAGGCGGGCGTAGGGACTTGCTGGTGGACAGGATGGGTGAGCGGGGCAGGCTGCAATGAAGCAGCTTCCTCCTTCTCTTTACCCTTCTTGTCGTGGGTTGGGAGACGACAAGGGCTGGTGATATTACAGTGCTTCTTGCACATCTGGCACAAACAGAGGGGTGGGATGCGGGTGTTTCCACAGCGGTGGCCGCCACGCGTGTACAGGCAAGTTGGCTTGTGCACCATTGGCAGTAGCATGACAAGGCAGCATGATGTCAGCGGCAGTGTGTACGATGGGCAGCGCGATGGAGGCAGGAGTGTTGTGGATGTCCGGGAAGCGGTAGAACCAAGGAGGGTTATGATTTGTGCACTGGGCGAGATGGGTGTTTAGTGATGATGAGGGAGATGTAAGGTTAGCCACGTACTCGAACAAATTCTGAGCCTGGTGCTTTCCCTCCTTTGGCGACTTGCGAGACGAGACTGCTCCCACAGATGCCGCAGTTACAACGGCGGGTCATCCTGGAGAGGGCGGCAAGAGGTAGGTTGCATGTGGAGGGTATAAGAGGGGGAGGTGGAAGTAATAGAGGAGATGCGAGGAGTTGTTGTTTGCGATGACTAATGATTGATGCCGCAGCTGCCGGATCGTGGCCGAGCTCGGCCACGATCTCGTTATTCTGTTATTTCAGAATCCCAAATTTTCTGTGATTTCCAACCTAAATTTGACCAAGATCTCCGTGGAACAGACAACAATATTGAACGTGCTGGACAAAAAAAAAAAATCGATTTTTACCCCTGGAAATTTACAAAACAGCCCAATATTTGTGACCTGTGACCCGTGAAAAAAGCATTTGATTCGGTGGGCGCTGTGACCAGTGACCGAATACTTGGTCAAAATAGTACAGCATCCTTTCCCCCAACTACAAACAGAAATTCTCTGCCGTTTTCTCTCATGTGCAATTTCTCTTTTGGTTTGTGCTTTGACTCCGTGAGAAACAGAATCGAACCTTCCTCGAATATCAGGTCCATCATGAGCGTCAAAATTGTATGCTCAACATGTTCAAACCTTTCCATCTAAAAACCTTGAGCAGATCACTTTTTGTTTCTTCCCCATCTTTCAGCCTCAAATACGGGCCAAAACGAGGCAAAATGATGGGTACAATAGCGACAAAAGAGATGCAGGAAATCTGTTTTCTGGCTGGCATCTGCCAAATAACCTCTCCGAATTGATCGGAGTTGTACCAATCCACTAGGCCCCCGGACACTACCTATGAACTAGGTCCGATTTTTCCCGAAGATTTTCACTGATTTACTCTATAAAATTGGCCGTTTGGAGGCTGATTTACTCTCTTTTGGACCGACATAGCTAAAAACCCTATTTTTTTCCTTCCAGACCCCATTTTGGGCCCTGGGCGTGCCCCAGGTGCTTTTCGGGCCTTCCGCTGCTGCTAACTAATCAACTACAGTCAAACTGCGCTTTAAATCCGTAATACTACAGTTTTGCCCTGTTTTTGGCCTTGACTGCCAGTGCCTTCTTCGCAGGTTGTTTGCAAACCTTAGCAGGCTTCTTCAGGTTCTTCCTGTCCTTGTTCACTCCTCCACAAGGAGCCTTGAGTGGGTGCTTCTTCATCCAGCTCTTTGTAATCATCCTCCTCATCCAAGCAGTCATCTGAGCTGCCAACCTCCAGAATCCGATGCACCACCTGCATGGTAAGAGCTTGCCAGTGTTCCCATCCATTGTTGCAGGATGGCATGCTGTAACCAATTCAGATATCGGCATGAGTAAAGAAAGAGTGCAAGGGAATGCCCAGACTCATTCACTGGCACCATGTAGTAGAAAAAGTTGCGCCCAGGAATCTATCCAGTGGTACGTTCTTGTAAATATTACCTACACCAATCCACTTTGACACATGAAAGCGCTTGTTGGTCTCAAGTGTGATGATTTTGGCCATCAGGGAAGTGGAGGGTGTGAGTGAGAAAATTTTCCTTATGGTCTATTATGGCGCGGTGCTTGGCACTGTGTCACAGAGCGCCGTGGGAGCGCCTTGTGGTGCAAGGCGCCGCAGAGCACCTGGGATCTCAAAATAGCCCCATCCCAGCTGTAGTGCTTGAAAAAAAAATCTCGTGCAGAGCGCGATTTACTCTATGCTAAACCGATATCGCCCGTTTCGGCCTTGATTTACTCTATATGCGGCCGGAGATACGGGTCATTTTGGCCCATTGATTTACTCTATTGCGGACCTAGTTCATAGGTAGTGTCCGGGGGCCTAATCCACTACAGACTCGCTTCCGGTAGGCCGATTTTGGATTGAGGCTCAATAAATTGATGGCGGAATGGGAGTCGGGACAGAAGATACTGTACTATTTCGATCAATTCGGATGTCACGGGTCACAGGCCTCAAAATTTTCGAAAATATTTGAGCATGTCACAGGTCACCGAGGAGATTTTTGAATGTTCAAAACCGGTCACAAAATCCGTGAAAAATGGCCCAAAAATTGAATCTCTGCATGCACAGCACAGGGGCGCTGCAGCCTCCCACAAAATGCCGAGTTTGGCTGTCTAGGGAGCACAGGGGCCACATAGGTACGTCCTAATACCTCCCATTGATGCAGCTGGAGCTTGTTTTGGTCCTCCCAACGCTATATCCATCATGCAGCACACAAATCATTGCGGATGCTGATTCCTGCCATCCTAATCTCATCTGAGCCACGTTTTGCTACCCATCTTGTTGCACATATGTGGCTTCTGACTACATGGATATTGCATATATCCCATATCATATTCTTGGGTGATACGGCCACCGCATTCAAGTTGCACGTCTACGGTTTATTTGGCCGGGTGGCCAATACCCTGTTCTTTGCTTTTGTTGGATAGCTGCCAGGAGAATATGCACTGTAGGCCTCACACCCAGTTTAAATTCCTGAAAACCAGCTTAGTTTGTTCCTAGGATGTCTGCCATTATTCTGAACTAGTGGGGATCCAATATGCTCATTGATACCATGTAGCGGGAACCGTGAATGCCAAGGCGGCCAATTTGAGAGCCTGCTCGGCACATTTCTGGCACATTTTCGAAAAATTTTGCTTGTCACGGATGCCTCAGCCCATTTTCGAAATCTGAAGTTCGAATCAAGGGTCACAGGTCACAGCCGTTTAGAATTGATCGAAATAGTACAGTATGGAATCCGGGTCTCGGACCATCCTCTCATGACATCCCCTGGGCCTATCTCGGCTAAATAAGAACACTACTGTGTTATGAATTTTCGGATTTTTGGGTGCTTGCTTGACTATCTATGGGACACCTATGGAGAAAGTTAGGAGACAATGTTTTTCAATACTTGAATCAAACATGTTCTGCTTCTTCTGAGTGCTTTCAATCTCCACAGGAAGTGTAGGGCAGCCTCCGAAATTTAGCAGAGAGCGATGGTGTGGCAGTGCTGCCGGTGACTTAACGGAACGGACATCCTTTTTTTTCTTTTTTTTTTGGAGCATTGGGTCTGAACCTAACGATACTCAGGCAGCAGAAGCATTCCGAGTCGTCCGCTTGTATTTCTGGTTGTGGACCAGATGTTGCCGGAGAAGGTGTCCAGGAGGAAATGCCATTACACACAATAATTACAAGTGTGGGACTCCAGCCTCAATATATTAACCAATGCCATTTTTCACAGTATACGGCTGTATACCCACTAAAACCCCCTTTGTATAAGTCCAATCATCTGGCAGTGACTCTTCATTTAAAAGCAGACCACTCCAGGTGTTTAATACTAGTTCTTTATTGAACGATAGCGTTCCAAATCTGACCTTGTCTGTCAAGATTCGATCTCGAGTCATGGATGCGTTAACAGATCGCAACCATTGGGTACAAATTCCAAGCTCTGAGTGGACTTTACCAGGATGCGTTAATACTCTGTCCACTCGCAACCTCCAAATTTCAAATTTCATGCCAGGCCACTGATATCAAGATGGCAAACAACCGGCCTTTCTCTGGTAATACTCTCCCACTTTGAGTTTTGAACTGGACCAGATTACATCCTAATACCAACCCCCAGTTTAAGTTTGGCCAATTTGAGTATTTTCTGGACCAGAGTTGGCGAGTGAGGTTCCAAATCAAATTTCGTTCCGGTGCGTTACATTCTAAGGCAATATGCTCTAGGGTTTCAGGAACCTCACAGACATGAGAACGTCCAAAGACTTCCGAGTGTTGAATGTGGGACCAGAAATCTCCAACTCGGAAAATATTATGTATACATTTCCAGTAGAACTCGCGTGTTAGACGTTGGAACGTGGTGGAACGAATTGATTTCCATATCATTTCATCAGTCGGGGTGATGTGAGAAAATTCCTCAATTGCACAACGAATTCGTTCGAGGTTAGTAAAGGTTGTTTTACGGTGGGGGATGAAGGTCAAGGTATTTATCACCTTAGTAAAAAGGCGTTGTGAGCCACAGGATAGTTGTATCCCCGGGCAACTGAACATTAAGTCAATTTCCGTATCAATCTCAACCTCAATCCTCGTTGGATTGAGCGTGTGCTTTGCTGGATTTGAAACAACTTTCTTAAATTGGATTCTGCCAGAGTGTTCTTTCAAGGCTGCTAGAACTGCCTGCAACAAATCAAAGCAAGGATTCAGAATATCCATCTCATAACGGCCACGGTCTTTAACTAGAGCATGTAATAAAAAATCACAGGAGGTGCAAACTAGAAGAGGTTGATCTTTTCGACAGTGTTGCAAGACATATAGAAGCCCACCTAAAAGGGCACTAGGAAAGGATTGTGGAATGCTGGGCTTGTCGAAAGTCATCAGAAGAAGTTTGGAATCCTCCTGCTGGTCATGAGTGGACCTGACAGTTAAATGTATTTCCGCGTTCAATTCACCGGTATGTTGAATATGAGGATGAAATGAATTCCAGCGCGAAGATTGATCCTTCCTGAGCACAATTCTACCCTCTTGACAGAACGGACATCCTCTTTCTTGGGATTTATGAATCCTCTGGTGCAATTCTGAGCTGGCAGAAAATCTCCTTCAACAAGTTTAGACAGATCCCCCTCCAAGTTTTCAAATGAATTACTAGTAGGTTAGAAATGCCAAAATAAATAAATACGGGAGATGCCGGAAAACACCGGGATTTTGATAGGGCAATGTCGGAAATTTGTAAAGTGCCTTATAAGAAGCCCACGTGATAAGAGCCTTATCAGACCGAGATGAGATAAGGCTTCGGCGGATAAGCGGCTTGTAAATCAGGTCAACTTCTTAAAGGTAATCTGCCTTCTCATAATCTTCTTATAGGCTAGTAAGTGTCTGATATATTGGATCAAATTCTTACAAGTCAGCCTCTTTCTTATAATCTTCTTATAGGTTGGTCAGCGCACTCTGCAACGGCGTCGACAGCGGCGTGTCGCCCGACTCATTCAGACTCGATCTGGTAAGCGACGTTTCTGCACAGGCTTGTCTTTCTGACTCTGTAGTGCAGGGGTGCAGGCACCCCCTCAACTTTGACTTCACTCCAATTATATTAACATCTTTATTAGTCCACAATTTCTGACTCGGATTTGAAGGTGCACTTGACTTGGATTATCTCTGTACTCCTTGACAATTTTGGCTGCACTCATGTCCTTCAATCTATTCCTAACACTGATTGGATCTCAGCATATCTTCTCAGCATATCTTCGTGCACATTTGGTACAAGAGGAATTGGTGTGCAAACAGTCATTTTTGCAGCATATAATATATACCACTCAGGGGTTGTGTTTGAACCGGACACAAAAGCCGTAATAGCCTGATTCAGACTTTCAAGAGCGTGCAATGCATTGCAGAGTAGAATAGAGTGCACATAATTTATTGGTGGGGATTTGCAGCAGCTGCAATGGACCATTCCATGTACCACTCATTTTGTTGACATAATTTATGGCCCTGCAATCCTCCATTCCTCACAAAGATGAACACTTAAAATGCTTCGTTTTATTATAAGATACGAAGATGAACAGTTATTTGGTGTGGCAGGAAGGTAATCTGACTGTTGACTTGGTGGGCGACCTAACCTGCCACATAAAGGGAACAGACAGACATACAAATTATTGGTTACTTAGTGTAGTGGTTTTGTTGTATTCCTTTATAATTCATTTATTCGCGCGAGGTCGCAGGTTCAATCCCCAGTCAAGTCACATATTATATATCTCTAGTCAGTACAGTGTAAGTAAGCACCATAGAAAATAGGTAGTTAGCAAAATGTGACCACTGAAGTCGAGAAAAGGGTCTTCCATAAGAAAAAAAAACCCTTCACCTGATAAGGCCTTATATTACCGGATCTTATCAGAATCTTATCTGAGAGTCTTTGTTTGTATAAGCGTGCTATCGGACTCCGTTTTCTGATGGCCTCTGATCTCTCTGATGGCATTATAAGGTCTTATCAGACAGTTTCAAAATTTCCGACATGTCAGTAGTGTTCTTATTTAGCCGAGATAGGCCCAGACTCTCATGACAGGGTTCCCGGAACGGGATGTCATGAGAGGATGGTCCGAGACTACCGAAACCGAAAGTCCGTACCAACTCCGATCCTTTTACGAGCGTACCACAGCGCGCTATGCCTAGAATATCCATCGTCTCTGTCCTCCTTCCAACTTTGTTGGCGGCGCACGGACTATCCAAAAAGTCCCTTAGCACAAGCGGTGCACTGACTGCGTTTTTCGTCGGCTTCATGATGATATCAGGCAGCACCGGAGGACCTGGCGGCGAAGGCCTCGGTTTGAAGGTTTGGGGCGTGTCCCTCATCGGATTCTACCTCCTCGGGAGTCGTGCGACAAAGTGTAGGACCTCAACCATCCTGTCCTTGCGAAATTCTGACGACAGCTGGCTAGACGGCAAACAACGGAAGGCGAAGCTGGAAGCGGGATATCACGACTACGGCAACCGGTCTGGATGGCAGGTCTTGAGCAACTCGTTCAGCGCGGTGGTGGCCTGCTCCGCATGGAACATTCTGTTCGTTCCGCAGGGCGTCCATGCCTGGGTTGGGGCTCTGGTCGGCCCACTCGATGTTCCCAGTACCACATATACCAGTGCCTGGTGTCCATTGTCCGGCAATGTAAGCAGCGGTTGGAGCAGGACCCTTTTATTCGCCGCTTTGGGGTAAATTTGAACCATGGTCGGATGAATAGCCTACTGATTATAGTGCAGCCACTTTGCCTGCTGTCTAGGTGATACGCTGGCCTCTGAACTAGGCATCTTGTCTTCCTCCCCCCCGCGCCTCGTCACCACGGGAAAACCCGTACCGCCTGGTACTAACGGCGGTGTGTCTGTGGGCGGCACATTCGCCTCATTTGCTGGCGGCATCACCATGGGTTTCATGATGGGCATTTGCCTCATTCTTGAGAACTCTGCTTGCAGAAGCGCTTGGTTTACCACCTTTAGAGATCTTCTGACGTGGGGAGGGCTGGGTGGTCTGGTAGGGAGCGGGATTGATTCACTACTGGGTGCTACGATCCAGATGACACGGTATGATGATGAGAGAAAGCTGGTGGTGGAGGATGGAGAAAAGAGCAAGCTCAAGGTGATTAGTGGGTGGGATATCTTGACGAATAACCAGGTAAATGTCGTTTCTTCAGTGTGTTGCGCCGTCGTCATCGGCCTTCTGGCTTGAAAAGTAATACATCACAAATTATCATATATACACTATAACTCATTACACGGCCGTCAACATTGTAAGGAATTCTTCCTCCGTCCATTCAAACCTGGAAAGCTCGTCACACGCTGCCGTGAACTGTGCACTGGTTGTCTCTCCAATCCCGGTGGACGGGCACGATGCATCGGATTTCTTTGAAAGCGGAGAAGAGAAATCTGCGGTATCCCGGCCTGAGCGCAGATTGAGAGTCGACGTCAAGGGCGCGCGTCTGGGCTCCGATGAGCAGGCGGAGAAGAGGCACGACGTGTACGCAGCGCTGCGGTATCGGTCTCGTTCGCGGACGACGTCGTATACGCTGATCCGCCTGAGCGAATCCGCGACGCTCTTCTTCTCAGAGCGCCCGCTGACGCTGATCAAAGGCAACTCGAACGACTCGCAGAAGCTGTCTCCCGAAATTCCTCGCGCATGATCTCCTCCAAAATATTCTTGGAAATCGAAGAGATCACAGTATGGCAACATGCTGTCGCGCCGGTTGTTTGATGTGGATTTTGGAGCAGACTTGGGACCGGCCGGTGTGGTATCCGGAAGTGGTGTGGAGTACGAATTCAAGAACGAGGGAGGGTCCCAAAGGGGTCCGGAGACGGCGGATAGAGCATTGGGTTCGTAACGGCCAGCAGTGAAGGATAGGGTGGCGGACTCCACAACAGCGGAAGCTTCTTGTGGTTCTTCTTTAGGAATAACGGTTGAATCAGCCTCCGTGTTCGAGGGCGTTGTGTCCGGAAGACTAGTGAGATCATCCGCGAGCAATATCTCAATTGATTGAGACGCCGATAATTCAGTGCTTTTCAAGCCAACATCATTCGGATGTTCGACTGGCGGAAGAGACGGAGCGAGCTCAGCACCTGTTGCATCGGAAGGATCGGAAGGGGCGGTGGCAGACTGGGCAGCACCAAGACGAGCCGCAGAGGGAGGATCAAAGAAATCGGACATGTTCAGCCCAAGGGAGCTCCAGTCTTGGACGTAAATTTGGGGAGGGGGAGGAGCCATTGTGCGGTGCCTTTTCTTCCGTGGTTCCTGCGTGCGGTCTCGGACCATGCTTGCCTTGAGGAGACTGGGACGACGCAGAAACTGCTGTTTGTCCTCTTGCCACGATGCTGCACGATGATCAGCGGATTCATAACGAGGAAAATTGACAGAAGCTACCTAAACCATCATAAGGAGCATCGTGCTGAACACGAAACCTCCCCGGTGCAAAAGAATCCAATGTCGCTGGATGTGTCGCGACTGGGGATGAGGTCGGGAGTTCAGGTAATGCCGGCTGTTTGCGGTGACGAGAGGAGAAGATTGAGAGGAAAAAAGACCAACAGACTTGGGTTAAACGAGCGAAATACCCAGAGTTGGGAGAAGACATGATGGTAAGGAGTGGGAGTGAGAGGCTGACGAGAACTAGAATTGTGGATGGATGAATCTAAGAGGCTGACTGAGTGCATCGTGGATGTAGGATGAATTGAGGATGAACAGAAATGATGCGAAACTTGAATCATGATCGAGCGGAATGCGAGCCGACGTCAGTGGCAGTGAACCCTCTCAGGCTCTAGCACCAACTTGAATCTCGCGCGTGCAGACCGAGAAACGATTGACTGTCCTCGAATGGCGCGCCTGAAGTTAGCACCATCTCACCTGACTGCGCAAGAGCTCCACTCCCATTCTCGTACCCGTTCTCACGAGAACTGCAGTGTGGGGCCGCTGACCGATGCCGAGCTATTTCTGGGTTTCACGCAAGCTTCAACGAGTCTAGGGCAAGGCGAAAACATGGCCTCGAGCACCTGGCGTAACCCATCCGATTTGATTGTCGACCATTTCTTCAGTGGGCGCTCCAGAACTTAGAAGAAAGAGCCTCCGTTGTCTGGTCAGAGCATATCTCGATATCAGGTTCTAAGTATATCGCCGTTGACGTGTCTCTTATTCTGTCTCCGTATGTATGCCTTGATAGGCAACGCGGTGAAAGTTCGCCATCGGATCAAGTCTCGGCCATCCTTATCAGTTAGAGTGTTTTCAGACAGTTTTAAAGCAACGCCCCATTTCCACGGTTCCAGGATTGTTTCCCTTCGCACGACCACTGTGGGTTGAACAGTTTCGTGTTCCCCAACCACTCTCTTTATTCTTTTGCGTCATGTCATCGACACCGATTAGCTCAAGTTCCAAAGAGTTACTCAACAACAACTCTTCTCCATCCAAGCCACGCACAAGAAGTAACCGACGCCGAATTATTGCCCTCATTGTCGCAGCTGTTGTGATAATTGTCCTCGCCGTTGTGCTCCCCGTGTACTTTACAGTGATCCGACCAAAACATGACCACGATTCCTCTTCCTCCTCCTCCTCCTCGGGTTCCTCTTCGTCTTCGGGATCCAGTACTATAGCCACGGTTCTTTCTTTCCTTTGGCATCAGATTCAGTTTACCCATTACCTACCTATCAGACTGGGGGAGATGGTTCGGTCGTGACCACAGACAACGGCACTCAGTTCACTTATAACAATTCATTTGGAGGTTTTTGTGAGTCTTGTACCCATCGCCTTGGGATGACTGTCTGAAGTGGTACAGGGGTTAACGATCCTGCGAACCCGTTCAACGACAATGCTCAGCCAAATTCGTGGACGCCACCTTTAAACACGAGCTGGACATTCGGAGTCGACCGGTGCGTGCTCTGTGGTGCCGTTCTAGCGTTTCGACATTCACACCCAAACCCAATCATAGTATTTACGGGGTCAACCTGTATGTGTCACCCGTGATTTTTCCTTGAAACAACTAACGGTGAACCAGCGGCGGCCTGTTTGTGACAGGTAACGGTACTTGGCCAAATACTTTACCTTCGAGTTAACACTGGCTTTGCAGAACCCTTTATCACTCCCTCATTTTTCGAAAAGTATTCCCCTGTCGCCGTCGATGAGTGGACGTTAAGTGTCGCAATGGCAAACGATACAGCAAGCGGGGGGCTCGGGCAATTAGAAACGCATTACGCCACCTTCATTGTAAGCATGATATCACGCCTCCACCCAGTATATTATGCTGACGTTTCAGTAGACCGAGGAGGACATTGCTCAGATCGCAGGTGAATATTTCTTGCAGTTGTATGATATGTAATATTTCTGAACAACACTTCAGGCGCCGGCCTCAACTGGATCAGAATTCCGATTGCGTTCTGGGCAATTGAGACATGGGCGAACGAACCTTTCTCGGAACCTTTCTTAGCCAAAACTTCATGGACGTAAGACACTGTGTTTTTGACAGAATACTCCATATATCATTACACCAGATATTTCCTCCGGGTTCTTGAATGGGCACGCAAATACGGTCTCCGGGTTATCTTGGATCTTCACGCCGTACCAGGCACGTCCGTCTCTGAATTTATTCTTCTCGGCTGATTTTTTTTTCCTCTTTAAGGTTCCCAGAATGGTGTGCACCCACGAATTCATACTGTATGGAGCGAGAGTACTAATTATACTCATAGGACTCAATCACTCCGGCCGGTATGCATATATATGAGTCCCCTACCAATCGATATGTCTGACACATGAAATGCAGTCTCTCGCCTGTGAACTTTTTGTCGGGAAACATGTGCGTGGACAGATTTACTTCCCGATTATGCTCTGATTATTCTGAAGGGGAATGGCAAACGCTGAACGGACCTTGTACTACATCCGGGTGCTCACCGAATTCGTTTCCCAACCCGCCTACCGCAACCTTATCCCAATCTTCGGTATAATCAATGAGGCGAGTGGCCAATGTCGGCATCCTTTCCATTTATTGACTCTTTGACACCATTTCAGCCGTTGCTCGGTATTATCGGGAAGGACCAGTTGACCTCGTTCTACCTTGAGGCACACAATATGATCCGAGGAATCACTGGGTACGGGGAGGGCAACGGACCCGTAAGTTGGTACTCGTCGTCAAGACTTTCCACTAATGTTTTTATTTGCACAGTACATAGCAATACACGACGGGTTCCAAAGCCTGGCCTCCTGGGCTGACTTCCTTCAAGGGTCCGATCGTATAATACTGGACACACACCCCTATTTCTCGTTCGGCGGGATAGATACCTCACCCATCGCAATCGATGACGCCAATGGCAACCCCGGAGGCAAGTGGCCTCTTCAGGCCTGTAACGCCTGGGGTCCCACCATTAACGCGAGGCCAGTTTGAAGAACACAAATGACTAACGAGATCTCACTCGCCTATTGTAGTCAAACCGCGTTCGGTGTTACCATCGCCGGAGAATTCGCCGCATCTCCCAACGACTGTGGCTACTGGCTTGTAGGAGTCGGTCCTGAATCGACGAACCCTCAATGTCCGGAGTATGATGATTATCCGAACTACAATGACTCAATGAAGGCCGGGATCTCGAACTACGTGCTAGCAAGTATGGACGCAAACCAGGATTGGTTCGTAATTTTGACCATCGTTTACTCCTCAAGCTAACCGGCAACCCAGGTTCTTTTGGACGTGGAAGGTATTTCGCACTCCATGGCACACGCCACTATTTGCCTGCTGAACTTGTGTCTGTAGATTGGGCCGAATTCGACCGGACTGACAGGTGCGCCTTTGTGGTCGTACCAGCTCGGTCTTCAAGAAGGGTGGATTCCAAAGGATCCACGTACGGCCACGGGCAAATGTGCATCTCTAGGACTCGCTCCTGATCCCTTCAACGGAACGTACGCTGCTTGGGCAACCGGCGGTGTGACGTCGTCTATTCCCGCTTCCTCATCGGCCTCTTTCCCGTGGCCCCCCACCACGATCTCCAATGCAGTCGTGCCCGTCACCTTAATGCCCACATACACATCCACGGCTACGATCATAACAATGCCTGCCGCCACCTTCACGGCTGCGCCAAGTTCAGTCACCGCGTCCGTGAATGGCTGGTTCGACGCGCAGGATACTGTGGGCGGTGTGCTTACTGTCGCAGGCTGCACGTACCCAGACGAGTACAACGGGATCTTTACGGTTACCCCGACGGCCCCATGCACCGGACCTACATCATAATGTATTCTCTCACACACGGACTTCTCGGACAGATAATTTGTAAGAAAGGACGAGACAGTACCCCTTCCTTATTCCAACGACCTCTAGAGTACATCGGACATTGATAGTACCAGTACACTGATTGTGCACTGCTCGCAGATCTTGAATGAATGAAGGTGTTATTATTGTTCTCAGGTTCTGCTGCAGGCGAACGGCGGAGGTTGGAATCTTTAAACCAAGCATAGCCGTATCGCGGTGCACACTATAATATTGAATCAATTGTCTGAATAAAATCTTGAATAAAATTTCGATTTTCCTCAAATTTTCCTCCGTTGTCTTGCTGGCACGTGACTGAGACGCTTTTGACATTTCGATCATTTGTCTTTGTAAGTTGTCTCATGATCTCACCGACCTCCGCGTCCTGGCATACTTGACGCCTTGTCGGCCCCATTAGCCAGTTATGATTGAAACCTTGCCAGTGGAACTCATCGGAAAGATCCTCGGTCAATTGAATATTGTCGATGTCTTGATTTTGTCCCAACTCTCCCGACGCTTGCGCTTGGTCGCTTCGGACGCGGTCCTGAACGTTTGGCGGCTTCCAATCCTCCGGAATCTTCTTTCAAACCAATATGAAGATTGTCTCAAGCATCTCAGCGTGTACACCAGTGTTCCGCGATACAATTGGGTTGAAATTCTTTCCATGGGGAGAGCCTCCTACATTTTGTTTGAAACAACGCTTCCAAACCTCAAAGAGGCTGAGTGGGAGGAAGCTTTCAAGCGGAGATTCCTGCCGTCATGGTGGAGATGGCGCAAGGACAGCAGCACTTGGAAGGCCGCGTTTCTCAAGTTCAGAGTCCCTGCTGAAGCGACGAGCCGAAGGTCTGACTGATTCCTGTAGAGTGCTGCATAACACATGGCACCGGAGCCGTACTTCGTGCACTACCAACGAAGCTTGGACGAGGTCAGCTTTGTCGTTACGCCCTTTCTGTGCTCAGCACTGAGCAATTTCGGGCAGATACGTTGTGCTGAATCGAAACGGATCTGCAAACCTATTGGAAGCATCATCGAGAAGCTTCAATCCTGTGGTTGTGTTGAACGATCTGAGGCACGTATATTGAGTAGAACTTATGTTACCACATGTCTAATCCCCTCGTCGCAACCAAGAGTGCAGCACAACATGCATCGGTTAGAGATGCGAGTTAGGGTCTGGTTGATGCTTTGATGCCAACGTATGGTTTTTAATGCTTTGTTTAGCTTGTCGTGCAATTTGCCGACGTACGCATCATTGCACTTGGCACTCTCAATCAACCGCGTAGTCCTTTGACGGTGAACCCGAACGCCAAAGCATTTCTGCATCCTCCTGGCGTCGAATCCGATGGCGTTCCTACATTAACATCCCCTGCAATATCCGTGTACTCACGTTTGAGATATCCGTTGCCTGCGCAAACGCATGCCGAGTATCCCCTTTATACGCCCGGTGGGGCAGACAAGCGCTGGATCATAGCTGAAGGGCTTGAAGAAGCGGGATTACAATGGGTCGGCGGACTAATGTAAAGACTTCTTCTTCTTCTCCGCGCGACGTTCAATCATCCAACCCAGGATTGTGGCCCAAATTCTTGGGCAAGGCATAGATGACGTATCGAACAGCGGCGCGCCCCTCCAAGATCACGACCTTATCGCTGGTTCTGGCCGCCACCAGTACGCGTCGCTAACTTGGGACGATTTCCGGGCTATTGCACCCTGGCTTGAAGAAAAGATAACAAGGCGAATTGATGGGCCAGGGCTTGGAATCTGAGGCAGCTGGATAGCCGCTACGTCGGGGCTGCTGGCGGTCTCCTGGGTCTGCGCTTTGTTCTTGATTAAGGTGTCCTACGCCGCCCTTTCCAGGACCCCCGATAATCCCTTTGGAGGCTCGGTCAAAAAATTCCCGGATCCAACCCATTTTTGTCCGCGCATATTTCGGTGCGATCTGGGCATTTTTGTCCGCACCTAGCCGACCGTGGGAAGTCCGCCCAAATCGGGTAATTTTCAGCTTCCAGCGCTTAGAAAATCACGATTTTCCGCTGCCCGATTTTAGCGTGTTTTGGACTCTTCTCGCATGAAAGCAGCATTTTCAAGTATCTGGGTCCAGATTAGGTTGTTGGACGAGTTTCTGGCCCACCAAGTCCGCCGAACTTGGTGATTTTTGTCCGCACCGGCCTTGCGCTTGCTAGCTTTCGAGGCTCATTTTTGTTCGTTCCGGACCAGTCCGGACCTAGGTTTCAGGTCCAAAATCCCAAAATTTTGTCCGCGCCTGGACCTAGCCTCAAAAGGGATCATCGGGACATCCTTAACCTGGATGATATCCACGTGTTGCCGGCAGAACAAGATCGGCAGTGATCGAGCTAAGCGATCTGAGACATTGACAAAAAACAAAACGCAGCATCGCCAGAATCCTCTCGTCATTGTTATCGGTCCTTTGTCCCATCCGCCTTGTTGCACCTCTCGGCTTGTTGCGCTTCTTGCTATGTCCAGACCCCAGGCGCTCCCGGAAAATTGCCTTTTCCGGTCGCGATCTCTTTCAACGTTGACCCGAGAACAATAAAAGCTTTGTTGGTGCTTTGTTACCTAATCCGGATTGCAGCTGAGGATCTTAAAGCGAAGCAACTGCGCCTCGACGTTTATTTCCCGCCCTCCTCACTATTTACTGACGTTGCGGGACATCGTTCTCACTCCCCTCCCCTCCTTAATTTTTTTAAAACTTATTCAAGACAGGATGTCCAAGGTGAGTATTCTTTATATTCATACCTGGATGCAATCTCAATATGTGTCCCAGTGGCCCTGCCCCGAATGTTCCAAGGCTTTTTCACGCAAAGGCGATCTCACACGCCATAGTCTGCTGCACACCGGTTACAAGTGCGTTGTATTTCTAAACCCCCATTACCCATCTTCCTAATCGAAGACTCGGTGCAGGCCGCACGAATGCTCTGAATGTGGCAAAACCTTTGCGCAATACTCTGGCATGAAGACGCATATGAACGTCCAGTAAGTTCGAAACGCACTCTCTTCGATTCTTGACTGACCGTCAAATAGTACTCGCGCTAAACCATATCGCTGCGGCATGAGCCCATGCCGCGCGGCCTTTGGTGACCCTTCGTCCCGCGCTCGTCACCGCAAGGAGACCCATAGCCTTGCTGGCGTATACCAATGCCCCGAAAGCCGTTGCAAATCGAGGTTAGTTTAGTTCACGTATTTACCACCACGTTTTAACGCTCGTTCCAGTATAAAACGCCGTTCTGTGTTTACCGCTCATCTGCGGAAGCATGGTAGCAAGTACGCGGGCGTTGATATCGGGGACTTCTTCGTCACCTCTCCTCCACGGTCCACTGAAGCAGAATACGTTATGGACCTTACTATCCCCGAACTTACGACCTGTTAGTGCCCAGCTACTTCATTTATTTCTCATTCCTTATTTCCCCTTGCAGATGACACTCACCCCGCTTATCCTTCGTACGCAGCCGAAGACATGTCGGCGTCGCCTAATGACTATCCTCACGATGGGGACCTGCACCTCGCGACTGGGGACCTCTTCACGTTCGATTCACGCGACTCCTCGCTCTCTCCGCCCTCTCTTACTTCTGCATCGTCGCCGTCCCCTTCTCCTCTCGATTTTCAGGACGAACGTCCTACAATCACCCTGCCTTATGTCAATATTGCCCAGGCGAACGCTGTCCCCGACCCTGGGATGTCTGGCGCATTCCCAGTGCTATCGCCTGTGTCTCAACTCATGGTCAATTGTGGCTATGACGGCTACAACGTTTCCGAGTTTAATAAGCAGCCCATGGAATGGGCCTAGTCGCCCCTATAGCTTCCACCTCTTCGGTTGACCCGATGGACATCCCTGTATTGATATTCTTTCTTTTCCCCTCCTTCCTTGCTTTCAAATTTGCTGTCGATAATACTTCCACTATACTATAGCCCGTCGATATTTCCCCTGTAGTCACTATATTTTGTAACCCAAAGAAGTACTTATACCAGACTAATAATCACACGTTTTAAAAAAGCTGTTCTTCGAGTCGTTGTACCCGAATTTCGGTCCGAAGCGATCACAGCCCCATTTGCCCATTTTGGACTGTTGAGACAGACGCGCCGAAAAATCAACAAATCAACTCCTCTGCCACCGTCCGTTCCCCCGCTTCTCATACAATTCTTTGGGTCCCTTTACGTTCGTTGCTCTGCCGCAATTCTCGGCCGTCCTTAATGCTCGCATCGCCTCTCTATGCCGCTCCAGCTCCCTTCACATCCCAGTCCGAGGTCGCAAGAGATATAGAATCATTCAACAAGCGCCTTCCTGCCCCAGTCGAATTTATAGAAGGATCCTCCTCGGGAGCTCTCGCTGTCCCGGAGGGCAGGTACGAGCCGATTAATGCCACCCCGAAGGCTGGAAAAACAGAGGTGAGAAGACCCCTACAGACGCAGGCCTGAGCTCAACAACACGCAGCGACCGCGCAATGTCTCCCCCCCGCCTTCGCCTGCAAAGGCCTCTACCTCGGGTCCCAAAGCCGCCCCTCTGTATAATGGCACTATTGATATCGCATGGCCATTATCCTCCAACGTCGCAAGCGGCCTATACAACAGTGGCAATACCTGTTTCTTGAACAGCGCTCTGCAGTGTCTTTTCCACACTCCACCCCTTCTTTGTATGTTGGTTGAGCATACAGAATTAAAATGTGCGTCTCTCTGCGTTTCTCCAGTCAGCCACGGCGCTTATAACACAGCTAGGTCCCGTCAAGCGCGGCGTCTTTTGCATGGCCTGTAGTCTTCGAAAGGTGGCGACCGAGGCGCACAAGGGCCAACGCCCGTTCGCGCCCAGCGCCGTATCCGGCAAGCTGCAAGGTACATCTTTTTATATGCCTTCTCCCCTCCCTCACACTCCGTCAAGTCATTGCAAAACATATGCGGAAGGGCCGCCAGGAAGACTCGCACGAATTCCTGCGGTATGCTATCGACGCGTTACAAAAGTCCTGCCTGGCCGGACATCCTCCGTGAGTGACGTTCCCCCTCAGATTATGCAGGCCACCTCTAATTTGACGCCAGGAAAATCGACCCCCTGTTAGCGGAGACGACGTGGGTGCACAAGATCTTCGGTGGCCGCCTGCGGTCGCGTGTCCAGTGTACCGAGTGCCAACACAACAGCGACACCTTTGACAGCATCCTCGATCTGAGTCTTGACATACACAATCAGTCATCCGTAAAGCAGGCGCTGCGCAAATTTGTCGCGCCTGATATGCTCAAGGGCGCGGACAAATACAAATGCGAAAAGTACGCCCACACCCCGTTCGTTCTCTTCATTATTCTTATATCATATTCAGGTGCAAGAAACCGGTCGTGGCGGAGAAGCGGTTCTCGGTGCACGAGGCGCCGATGGTGTTGACGGTGCACCTAAAGCGTTTTACCCCGATGGGGCGCAAGATCGGGAACCACGTCGAATATGATGAGCGCCTACTGCTGAAGCCGTACATGAGCGAGGGCCAGCACGGGCCCGCGTACTCGCTCTACGGTGTCATCTGTCACGCGGGCGGCGGGCCCAACTCGGGGCACTACTATGCGTTCGTGAAGAGCCGCTCGGGGCGTTGGTGCGAAATGAACGACGAGGCGGTGACGGCGGGCGTGTCCGCGCCCGTGGGGCTTCGAAACGCGTATATTCTGTTTTATCTGCGTGATAAGGGGCAGGGACTCGATGCGGCGGTGAATGCGAATGCAGCGCCGACGCCGCAGAAGCCGGTGAATGGTGGGTCAGGGATCATCGCGGGGATGAAGAAGAAACGGTCGCGGGAGGACGACACAGAGGATGCAGGGGTGAAGGTGTCGAAGCCGTTTATCGGGCCGCAGCTGCCGTCGTCTCCCTGCCCGGAAGACCCACAGGCGGCGCGCGTGCGGGAGAAGATCGCGGCTGCCTCAAAAGCGATGGAGAGCGTTGACGCGTACGGCAGCGACGGAGAAGATACAGAACTCGCGCATTCGATGCCGCCACCATCCTCGCTCCCGCCGTCCTCGCCTCTCCCGCCGACCACGCTGGCCACCACCTCCCCGGCTGTCGCCGCCGCGGCCTCTTCCCCGGCCCCTGCGCCGGTCCCGGCAGCAAGCTTCTACGGCGCAAGTGCGCACAAGCGCAAGCACTCCGAGTCCTTTGGAAGCTCGAAGGACCACGACCGTTTCCCGAAGCGCTCGCCGTTTGTGAACCCGTTTGGTAAAGACCGCTTCGCATCGCAGCAGTACGGGAAGAAGCGGAATAAAGGGCGACCGCGCGGGTTATAGAGATGGGCTGCAAATGCGCACCCCCTGTGGTTATTTTACTCTGCAGCACCCTCGTATTGTTATTGCTAGCTAGCAAACTATGGACGTGGGCGCCGTCATTATTATAATGCCGCTACTACGTATTATCTGGCACACTAAGATGCCCTTCGTGCGCTACAGTTTCGCCTTGACCTGTGCTACCTCAGCCTCACCGCCCTCCTCCCACCACACAACCGTCACGCTCACGTCGTCCCGGTGGCGCCGCGCAAGCGGGGCAGGGATGCTGAGCAGGCGGCGGAGCGCACCCTCGTTGGCGCCGCCGAAGGCGTTGCGGATGAGGTGCGCGGAGGGGTTGGCGTCGACAAAGGCCCATTTGCCGGCCTCCTTTCCCTCGCCATCGCGAGCGCGGAGGGCAGCCTTCCCCTGCACGGTGCGCGCACCGGCGGTGGTTGGGACGAGCGAGGGGAGGTCTGATTTGGGTATGGCACCGGTGAGGCCCGCGAGGTGCCCGCCCACGAGACGAACTACGTCTTCCGAACTAAGCTCATCCCACAGCCCGTCTGTCGCGAGCACAATGAAGCGCAGCGCCCCCTTGGTTTTCACGTCAGAGGGCGGCAGCTCGAGCACGCGATGCGTAACAACAGGGCATGCGGTCACGTACGGCGGGGTCTTGAGCAGCAGCGGCGGTGCACGCATGCTGCCGTTCAGGAAAGCGCGTGCGAGACTAACAGCATTAACATGTTCGGTGAGTAAAACAAGAGTGGGCAGAAAGATGTAATCAGTAGGGAGCAACTACGGGACAGAGCGGATAAAACTTACGTCTCCTGCAGGGCGCGGGACCATTTGTATCTCGCGTCGCCAAAGGCGCGGGAGGGCTCGAGGCCGCCAAGGACGCGCCCATTGCGGATGACGTCCGCGGCCTCGTCCGCGGGGTGCTCACTGCGCATCCTGTATCCCTCTAAAATCAGAAATCCAATCCATATACATGTTATTAAGGAGCCCACCGCGCCGCCTCGGCGGGGTTCCGCCCTGTTTGGTCCTCGCTCAGCACCTCCACGCGCCATGTGCCGTTTCCCTCAGCGTCAGGCTCCCATACACCCGCCACCGCGCGACTGTCCCCGGTACACGCGACATACAAATTCCGGTGCGCGGTGTCGAGTAACGCGAGAAGCGCGCAGCTGCCGGTCATGGCTGGGAGCATCGTGGGTTGGGCAAGCGGGTGCTGGCTCAAATCTGGGATCGCCGTACTGTCCTTGGGCGTGTCGTGCAGGGCGGCGGCGAGGACGCGCACGGGCGCGGCGAGGAGCTCTGCGTCGAGGGCGGTGAAGGCCGTTTGGATCGCGCGCGCGACGAGGCGGGGGTTCGCTGCTGGCGAGCTTGCCTTCGCGCTAGTGGGATTTGGAGTGGGGGCGATGTGGATGTCGACGTCGCTGTTAGACTTGGAGGTAAGCGGACCCCACAGCGCGGTTTTGATACCGTCGAGCCAACTTGAGGGTTTGGGGTTGCTCAGGTCGTTGAGCTGGAGGACGACAGCGTTGATGAGCACGCGGGAGAGCAACTGCGCGCGCGTATTATTGATAAAATAAAAGTGCAACGGACCAGAACGGACCTGAGACGTGTAATACCCTCCATGGCCGTCCATGACAGTGAAAAATAGGAGGTCTCCGTCGCCCTCGTCGCGGCGGATGACCTGGTGTGCCGTCGCGTCCTCCAGCGGGTCGTTTGCGGCAACCGACGCTTTTCATGCAATCATTCATTCATCTCGTCCAAAATCCACGAAGGAAACGCGGACGCACCCGTACTATGCCGCCACATAATCCCGGGGCGCGACACGCTGTGCGCGCTCGCGTTTTCCCGAATGCGCGCGTCGACGGCAGCCATGGTCATTAACGGAAGCGTTCGCGTGGACATGCTCGCTTTGCCGTCTGGGCCCCGGATGCGCACGGGGAGGTCGAACGTCTGCTGCTGGCGCGAGGTGTAGTAGTAGTACCCAGCGGCGGCGACGGGTGTTACGACCAACGCCGGCTTCCAAGCGCGGCGGAGCATTCAAGATTTACTAGGAGAAATAGGCACTCTTCCGACCACTCTACTGGTCCCCGGATATATATCCCAAGGAGATGGTTGGCTTGAGGAGGAGTCGACTTGGTCAAAGCGCAAAGTACTCGATCAACTCTTCGGTTCCTCTTTCAACTCCCATCACCTTCGGCCACTTGCACAAAGCCTACGAGCAGAGGGCGACGCACGCATTACGACCAAGATTGGCCCAAAAAGCTTCTGGAGTTACCCCCTGCGTCTTATGACTGTCTGACCCAATTTCGACTGCTGCCTCCGCTACTCATCGTCACCCCAAAGAAACTCAGATTCTGCTCTCTTGTAGCCAACGCAAGCTCACAAAATCCTATCTCTGAATCTAAAGTAAAGAGGATATCTATGTGGGCTGCGAGATCCTAGACCCGTCTCTTTGTATTTGAATGAAGCCACAGGTAGTGAGTAATATTCAAGTCTCTGCTGATTAGTGGGGAAATTCTTCCTACCTTGTGTGTTCACCATTTAATTTCGAGGGGTGGGTCCGACTCCCACCGGAGGCATGTGGAGGTCTCGATTTTTTTCCTCTCTCTCGTCCTTTAAATTCGTCGCGTCACTATGCAATTTCAAGACTCCGTGACTTTCGCGCCCCTCGCCATCTCGTTATCTCGCAAGCTGAAAAGAAAACCGAAACTGCTCTCCTGTGTTTTCTACGGTCGTCACTAACTTTCGTCATCGTCCAGTCTGCATCAAGGAAAGGAATACCTTGGTTGCTCTAGAATCCGAATTCAAGTACGTCCAGCCGACCAGTGCTCTCCGCAGCGGGTACCCAAATAGAACTTCTATGAAAGGTGCTCCTCCCTCCTCACTTCGAATTCGCCTGACGAATCGACTATCCCCACTGAACATTCCCTATAGTTCTAGGATGCTTTCTCATCCCCAATCAGGCGAACAATGGAAATTCCCCGAGCCACCCGGCGCTAGGACCGGCGGGCCACACCAAGGGCCGGTAGTCACGGTGGCTCACGGGCGGCGTGATGGATGGACCCACACCCTGGTCCACTTCTGGGTCGTACGAGGTCGCTTTTGTAGCCACTAATGTATTCCTTTACGGTATATTGCCTGCGACCAGATCACGTGTGGACAAGTCTTGTTCCTTTCGCTCCCGCGATCTCGTTAAAACCGCTGGGTGGCAGCGGTGTGTGATACCTGTCCTTCCCTCCTTTGTCCTGTCTATAATCCGTGATACTTCGTCCTGGAACGAATACGAACGAATACGAGTGAGAGTGATAACGAACCTTGGTCGCATGCCCGCCGGTTCACTACAACTAGAGCCCTCTACGAGCCGGCTTTCCCCCCCATCCCGTCCGGTCCTCCGTTTCTCTTTTCCCGCTGCCACATCCGACTCGCAGCCCGATTCCCAACCGGAATACGATTCACAGCAGACCCAGCCCCGAGAGTCAGACCCAGACGACGCAAATGGTCAGCCGAGTGTCGCAGCGCTCGCGGCACTAGGCATCAAAGCCCGGGACTTCCACTACGAGAGCACGCTACCGCCGATCCCGCCGTTCCGCCTCCGCGTGCCGCAGCAAGTGCAGCCTAGTTCCCTGCCGCATAATACCGGTGTGGGGAATGGGAATGGGATAGCTACTTCGAGGGTGCGGCCGCTGAAGCGCACGCGGCGGGACGGGACGGAGGAGGAGGACCTCGGGTACGGTTTCGTCATGGGTGTCGCGCGTGCGCGGCCGGAGAAGCTACGGCGTACGGGCACGGACCAAATCCTCGGGGATGCTTCTTCCTCTGTTGTTGGTGCGGGTGGGTCAAAGATTGGTTTCGCCACAGGCCCGGGGGTCCGGAGAAGAGAAAGGGAGGGCGCGCTTCTGAGCTTGGATCCGGACGAGGAGACCGCACTGCGGGCCGCGGCGTGGGATGTCTTTGGCGGCGATTCGCAGGGGACGTCCCAACAGTCGCAGGGATACTCGCAGCAGTCACAGTCGCAGAGTCAGGGCTACTCGCAGGGATACTACTCCCAGTCCCAGTCCCAGCAAAACTCGCAGGACACAGACACGGACGGCGAACCCGAGCGACTGATCGCAACGCCGCTCGTGACACCGAACGGCTCGCTGCAGTGGATCGACGGCGGGCCGCCAACAGAACCCGCTTCCTTGAAGACATCCTCTTCCCGGGTCCAAAGCCGCTCGCCGCCTCCGCCGCAACCTGGGAGCGGTCCTGCCGGCGGTGCGGAAGAAGGAGGGAGAGACAGCGAGCTCCTGCGCCTAGACGCAGACACAGCCGCCCTCCCCGCGTCGCCCACGCCCCCGCCCGCGCGTCCCCTCTCTTCTTTCCCCTCCTTCGCCACGTCGTCCCCGTTGTCTTCCGTCCCACCGTCTCGCACGGGGAGTATGTTCCTCCCTCCTACCCCGCCATCTGCCGCGCCGGCGCCTGCCTCTGCGCCTGCCCCCGCTCCGGCGCCGGCGCCCATATCCCCCAGCACAGCGCCGCGGTACCAGCTCCGCAAGCGCACTGCGCCTGCCTCGCCCGGGCGCGCGCCTAAACGACGGGCGGGCGGCCAGCCGAGACGGGAGGACAGCCTCACGATCGTTATAACGTCTTAGGGCGTCGTGGGCGTGGCATACGGCCGTACCGTGTGCACGCTCTCTTTTTCCAGGCGCGGGTCGCGTAGACTCGGGCTGGTGTGAGGTTGTTCTCCTTAGACTGTGATTGGGTCAGGCTGGCTTTTGCATCGTTTGCATGGTTTAATATTATATCCAAGACCCTGCGCATTTGCATCTGCATTGTTTCTGTTGTGTCGCACTGTATCGGTATGGTGTACTAAGTACGTTAGGCTCTGTTTTAACTTGAAGAACGGAATATATGAATCGAATGTGTTTGTATCATGATAAGAACCTTCGTTCTTTTTTCCTTTCTCGCCACTACTAGTACATCCGCCGGTTGATGAATTACGGACGGCGGGATCTTGTCGATCTACCCTAGCATCAAAGGAGGACCGCAGGAGGTCAGGTAGTTCGTAGTTGAATTGAACTGCATAGCTAAGGAAGAAAAAACCTGCTCAGTGCCTCCCCCACTGTCAAAGCATATAGATCAATATTAATTCCCTTTGCCTACAATGATTTGTGACGCGCTCCCTGTGCCAGCATATCGACGATACTTTCGCAAGCGGGCGCCGCAGGACCCGCGGAGGCTGCCAGTGAAGAAGCACTGCGGGAACAAATGTTTTGATTTCATAATTTTCATGCGATGAGATGCGAGGGCAGAGCCGACGTCGCCGCGTGGACCGGCTTGGTATTCACTCGCCAGAAAGATATGCATTGTAAATGAGGTCGGGGTCTGTCGGGGTAGCATATGGAGGCGGGCAGAACTTTGCGCACCTGGAGAGGACGCCGACAAGTCGCGGGGGAGAAACAGGGCGCGGAGATAAGACTCCAGAGCGCGGAGCCAAGTCGGAGGTCACTACCTGAACACTGTAGAAATTGGAACCAATACTTGGCAGAGCCCCGAAGATCGAGACGCTTGCAGCTTCCATTTTCCAAAATACTCTACCAGAACAAGGAAACAATCCGCCTAATCCAATGGGCGAAAATGGGGCACGGGCGGTAGGTGGGAGGCTACAGGGTATGCGTAGGGTGTGTTTGCGCTGGGAGCGGGCGCAATAAATAACGAGAGGAGGATGAGTACATACGGGTACAACAAAAGGGCAGGGATGAGATGCATATGTACGAATGTTAGGACTGAGTGAGTTGGTGCTGAATCTTGAGGGGGTAACGGTAACCAAGAGAATGAGTGAGTGAGTGAGTTGTGCGAGGTATAAACAAATGCGATGATGATAAATGTGAATGAGCGTCGTAAAGAGACATGAGTGTCATCGTGGCGCATCGATCTCGAGTCGTTGGTTTTAGATGGAGGTGGGCGTCCGGCAGCACGAGACGTGGGTGCGGGGGGATCGGAATGGATAGTGGAAGGCCGCAAGAGGAGAGCTAACAACCCCTCAACAGCCGCGCCCCCCGCCTCCCCCGCCCACTCGGCACAAGCAGATTCGCGCTCCTCAGTGTCGACGCATACATGTGGTTTATGCCGCCCTTTGCGAGGGCGCGCGAGAAGCGGTGCACGAGCCCGTAAGTGTCGAGCCCCGCACCGCGCAGGTCGACCTGCAATGCCCAGAGGAGGGGGCCATCCATCTCGTCTTCTTTATCCGACTCGTATTCTTCATCCGAGTCATAGTCGACGTCACACGGAGAACTCAACTCGTCGGCGTCCGAGTCAGCGTCGAAAGAGGAGTCAGCGGCGACGTCAGCAGCGTCGAGCTCCCCGGCACAGATGACCATGTGCCGCTCGGCGCGCGGGAAGAGCGCCGCGAGCACACGCGCGCCCGCCGTGAGTGACGAGCCCTCAGGTGTACGCGTAAAACTGAAGAACGGGATCCGAGGCTCGGGGCCCGACTGCGACTTCTGGACGTCTGCGAGCGGCTGCGGCTCTTCATTTACAGAAGGATCAGCATCGGTGTCAGGGGGTTGGAGCCACGCGAGCGGCGACGGGAGCGCATCGAGGCGCGAAGGCACGGGGCGCGCGCGCGACGGCTGCACCCCCGCGTTTCCGTTCATGATTACATTTTCATGTTCGTTTTCATCTTCTTTCGCCACCTCGGGCCCCGGGTCGGGCTCTAGGTCAGGCTCGCCGATCGTTGGCGACGGCGAGTGCGAAAAGTACCCGGCGTCCTCGTCCACAGTCGCAGGCCGCCGTGGGCGCGCGCGCAGAGGGGAAGGGAGCGGGATGAGGTCTGGGAACGCGACAAGCTTGACGATCTTGAGCGCCCAGTGGTCCGCTGCGTCGTCCGCGAGCCCTACGCATGCGAGGTCCGGCGCAAGCACTCGCACCGCGCGCACGGGCGACGCGGACGGTTTTGGCGGCCCCGACGTGGGCGTGGAGAACGCCTTTTCTCGTACCTTGCCCTTGGAGCCAGCGCGCGAGTGTCCCGACCGGGAACTCGACTTGGAGGCGGCGCGGGTGGAGGGGAGCGGCGCGGAGCTACTGCGCTCCCGGGTGAGCACGGGTAGCGGTGCTGGCGCCAGGAGTGCCGTAAGGAGGTTTGGGTCCGCGGCATACAGCGCGAAACCCGCGGCGGCGAACAAACCCATCGCTTCCCCGAGATGCTGCTCTTTTACCTGCACAGAATAAAATAAAATGAGATGAATCAAATCCAATAAATGGTCGGACGCACGAAGATAAAGTCGCTCATGTATGACGACTGGTAGAGGATGGAGATGCCCGCGGCAGCGAGCGGCGCGGAGAGCTCGTTTACACGGGCGCCAGCGTTGTCTTCCGGCGTAGGTTAGGGGGCCATAACGAAATTAAAAAGAGCGTAAGAGGTACCGAGTTGGTCGCTGTGTGAGTCGATCTGGAGGACGCTCCAGCGGTCGCACGAGATCTCGACGGGGTCGAGCGCAGTAGAACTCCCAGAGGCGTGGTCAGCGGTTGATACGGCTTGAAATGCACTCAGAGACTCGGGGTCGAGATCTGCAAACAGAGAGAGCTCCAGAGCGTTGCAGGTGATGCTGAGGAACGCAGGTGCGGGTTGAAGAAGAACCCGCAGCAGGGGGTGGGAGAGCACATCGAGGCGAGGCCGAGGGATGGAGACGATTGAAACTGCTGTCGGAAGGCGGGTTATGGTTACCTGCATGGGCAGGTTTTGCGGGATTGCAGCAGAGTGGGATGTAAGTCGGAGTTGAGGGGGATGGCCTGCGCAAGGCTCAATGAGGCTTCAGAATGGATGCACAGAGACAAACCCGTAATCGGCGAGTGTCGAGGCCAGAATCTGAAGAATATGGAGTATTAAGAAGAGAGAAATATAGGGTAGAGAGAATAGGATTCACGGTCGATGGTGGTGGTCGTGGTGGAAGGGAAGTGGTGTCGTCGGCCTGGAGGGAAGGGAAGAAAGCTAGAGTCAGGGGCTCGGCCCGAGTTCCTTGACGAATTGCCAGAAAAAATCAAATCATTGATCCAAGTAACGGCATCTGTCGGCGTCTCAACCGTCCATCTGACAGACATGTGCGACTCGTTCCCAGTCATATTTTACCCATCTCTCGTTACAACAACCCCGACTTGGTTTAGATGATTTCAACATTCTCTAGAGGGACACAAGATTGCATTGCATCCCTGATCGTCAAATTTAACTCGATTAACCACGAGCGCCGCCTCGCCGGGCATTCTAACCCGATCGGGAACTCCGTTCGTAGCATTCAGAATCACCGTAAGCGCAGCACCACACATGCGTGCAGGGATCTCTTCATGCAAGCTTCGTAAGGGAGAGTGGAGGAAGAGGGAGGAAGGGGCCACGAGAAGAGAGTCGGATCGGTTCACTGAGAGCAAAGTCGCGGGATGACGTGGTACTAGTACACTGCACCGCCCAGAGCTCGAAATACACTTGGTTTTGTCGTCGACTTGAACCATGGAGAGCAACGACTTGAGCACGTCTTGTTCTTCACACAATACAAACGCACTAACATCTTGGCCACAGAACTGAGTAGCCATCCAAGTACGTGCCGCATCACCTCAAGTTCAGTCCCATTGAATAGCTCCAGCTCCGCGCCTTCTCGAAACGCTCGCAGCGCTCCCGCCAGGCGAATTCATCCCGAATCGTTACATCGTCATGCTCAAGTCCCCCGAGCAACGCGATGACCACATTGAGCAGCTCAAGGCTCGTGTCGAGGACGAGAGCCTGCTGGAGCTCAAGATAAGGAACTCGGGGAAGATGTACGGAGTCACTTTGCCGTCGGAGGTGTTGGAATGGGTGAAGAGCAGGGAAGAGGTCGCGAGTGTATCACAGGACCGGAAGGCCAAGTTGTCATGAAGTTGCCAAAGCTGGGAAAGACGCGTGCGCCGGGTAGCTCGGTTCGTGATCGTCCTATTGAACTGTAACACTAGTCTCCAGAGTATAGTAGCAAAAAACGTCGTCCCAGGTGGAGGAACCGAAGAGAAGACGGTGGATTAAAAGAGAAAGACATAGGGTGTAACCCATTTCTAGGGGTTCGACGCGTCCTCTTTATTGAACACTTTCCATTGCTTTCCAACGCGACGGTCGCGAATCCACGACGCGCCAACTATTCATGGTTTCCACTCTCGCTCTCTAACGACGTTCTGCTTACGCTGTGATTCCGGAGCACTCTGATTGGCGCGACAAGTTGAATGGGACGGCCGGACAAGGTCATCGTCTCTGCAGAGACGGTGGTGGAACTCGCAATGTGCGCGCTCGTGCCGATCCGCTGCGAGGTGCCCGTGCCCCTTGGCCCCGACGACAAGCGCACGCAACCGTGTGCGCAGGAGCTGAGCTGCTGGAAGAGCTTTTATAAGGTGGGTGCGACTTGCGTGAAAAGTCTCCAGTTTGCGGTCAGCAGGGATCTCAACTTTCACTTTCTGGATTTTTTTCTTGACAGATTCCATTTTTGTGGCCATTCTGCTAGATTTCACTTTCTCTTGCTTGTAGAATTCATCCCAGAATGCTGACATTTTTGCCTCTTTTCTTTTCTTTCAAGCATTCAATCAAGAAGCACAGTTCAAAACGAAAGGTATGAATGAACCTGTTGTTCTTTCAAACCTGCTCAATTTCATATCTACAGGCTCAGGCACACGGACCGCTCCTGTATCATTGCGGGCTGAACAAGTGCAGCGCAAAAATGCACAGCACATCAAAGGCTTTTAGGATGCATGTTGAGACCTCGCACATGAAGAATGTCCCCTTCCCTTGCCCATTTGCCAACTGTGTCCCCCCGATTCCACAATTCGGTCGAGCTGCCTCACATCACAAGTTCATGCGCGAGCGCGATCTTGTAGGCCACCTAAAGCTCAACCACTCTGACCTCATTGGCTGTGAGCTTGATGTGCGCGACTGGGAGAAGCTGCTGCCTAGCTGGGAGCCCCGCCCACCCGTGCGCCCCCTACCCGTGCCGCCAGACCTCCCCTCGCGTGTTGTCCCTACGGTTTCGCTCCGGCTCGAGACAGTCAAGCCGCGAGACATCCGTTCGGTTGGTTGGCTTGCGCGTGCCGAGGTCGAAGCTGCCGAGAGCCAGAGCCAGAGTCAGAGTCAAGACACAGACACCCGTGCCCCCTCGTTCACGCCCGTGCACATCCCCGCCACGCCGGGCGCCAAGACACCCGGCGGTCGCCGCCGACTCCAGCGACCGACTCTCGCCCCGTCGTCCCCCGACCGCAACACCGATCTGGATTACCACTTCGCCGACCTCTCCACGGTGTTCTACGACGCGACCACGGGCGGGATGCAACCAGGCGGCATCCTCGGCCCGCCGCACTTTGTTGTGCAGCCCGTCGACGTGCGCATGCGCGTCGACCTCGTGAGCGCACTGCCAATGCGCGAGCCGCCCGTGCGCCCGGCGCTGCCACCGCCGACGAGCATTTTCCACGAAGCGCTCCGGAAACAGGTGTATGCGCAATATGCGCTCGGGGAGGAAGCCGCGACCGACTCGCTCGCTGTCGCGGAGGAGTTTCCGTCTTAATCCGCTGACATCACGACCCACGCACTGACATCCCGCCATCTGTATCCAATACTTACCGACACACCCTTATTTTGACGCGCGGCTGCACGCACATGTACATACGCACCACCGACTTTAGACCTCGTCCTCGCATATTATTGACTTTGCATTCTGCACTTTTATTATTAACCGCTTAATTCATTTTTTGACATTAACGCGCTTGCAGTCGGGCTTCCAAGAGGATGCGGCAAGTAGTTTAGGATCCAGATGGTGCAAGAGCAAAAACTTCAATCATAATGTGTGGGGGTGCGTATCTGTGCAAGACGGCCAAGCATATGGGAAATTCACGCACTGTTGCAATGCAGAGCCTGTGCAAAGCAAGATATGGGTCGAGTCGAGTCCAAGGGACGTACGATATTCGTGCGGGCCTCGGTGGGAGGATATTGCTTGGGGACCAACGGCAACAACCTACATTCCGAGGGCAGAAAATGCTCCTCTCCCCGAAGCAGAAGCTCGAAAGCAAGCACCCGGAGTCCAAAGGACCGGTGAGGGAATGCATCGTCCAGCAATACTCAAATATCTTCAACAATCTGTTGAATTTCGCCAAGCGTATCATCTTCATCTTCGAGAGCTTGAGGCAATATTCCAGAATCGGGCCAGTAATTCGATGCATCGCTCACCATATGCACTTGAATACGCAGACAAAAGGGAAATCCGGATACTCAAACGAAGCCCACAAAGATCCGAGTCCGCCGAACCGCAAACGTAAACTGAAGCAAATGAATCCATTGAGAGAAGACGAGGGAAATATTGATCCAATTAAGAGAAGAGTCGAAAGGAAAGGGAAAGAGAAGGCTGGATACGGTATGCAATTAGCTATGGTACATTGCGCGATTCTTCCATACATATTAGAGTACAGGGATACATTTGGTGAAGGCGAATGAATACACTTGTGTGATCGATGAGGGAGGGGGTAAGGTGGTGGGGAGGGGAGTACAGCGAGAGGCGGGTGCGCGAGCGCAGCGTGCCCTAGCGGCTGGCAAGAGGCGATAGCCCAGGTCCAGATTATTGAGGCGGTAATGTGATCAAAAAACACACATTAAGAGAACCGAGATCGAGGTGGAGACTGGAAATCGGAAATCGGAAGACGACGAGAAGTCAAAGGCTACGGGGCGAGGCTACGGGGCGTCTTCAAAGCTGGGGCTCGGTAAGCTGTCCGAGTCCAAGCTGTCGGACCAATCGAACGTGGGCGCGGGGATGGTGATGGGTTTGATGCGCGGAAACGGGGCAACGTCCGACTCGTCCCCGTCGTTGACGAAGATGTTACACGAGGGCCGTAGGACATCATGCGCTCTGTACCGATACTCGTCTTCGGATGGCTCGACGTCGGTCTCCGCCGCGTCGACGTACTGCGACTGGTCCGTCTCGCTGTCGTCGAGGCGCTCGCGCGCGTCGGTGTAGAGGGACTCCGAGTCGACGTCACGCGCCCCGTCAGAGTCTGAGTGCGTACGCGCTGCTTCAGGGTCGGACTGAACCGGAGGGGACGCAGGGAGACGCGCCTGGCGCGTCCACAGCGGTTTGTAGTCCTCTGAGAGGGGCCGGTACGCGTCTTCACGCGACGCCTCGCCGATCCCAGGAAGTGACGCATGGAAACTGAAGCGCGCCGAGAACCGGGGGGCCATAGATGAAGGTGGGGTGAATGCGCTCGGTGCAGGGTACCCAGAGACTGAGTCGTCGTCGTCGTCGTCGGCGAGGAGCCACGCGTGGCGGAAACGCGTTTCGGTGACCGAGGGCACGTCACTCATGTCTTCCTCCGCCTCCTCTTCAAAGACATCTGCGAGCCCTGATGAACGGCGGCGAAACGGGATGGTGGGCCGGAGGGGCGGTGAGGGTGTACGTGCCTCCTCGGACTCCGCCTCCGATTCGGACCAAGCTTGCTCCTGCTCCGCGGCGTACCCCTCATCGTCGTCGATGTGCCCTTCCTCTAGTTCTGCCTCCTCCGTCTCTTCCTCGTCCTCCTCCTGACCGATCTTCATGTACTCCCACATCGGCAGCGTCAGGAAGCATTCGTCCTGCTCGGGCACCTCCGCATCCCACGGGGAGCTCGGGAGCGCGCAGCTGACGACGATATGCGGGACGCCGCGGAAGGGGTGCTCGGACTGGTGGATCGTGACCATCGCACAATTGCGCCACAACTGAAGGAGGGGCGCCGCGGGGTCCGACCATGCAAAGACGTACAGCTTATCTAGCTGCTGGAGGATCGTGGGGTTCTCGTAGTAAGCGCGGAGGCTGGCCCCGGCGAGGCACGCGACATAGGCCTGGCGTACATGAGGTATGAGGGGAGGACGGATGGACGCGTGTATAATGCACGTACCACTGCCTTGTATGTGTGTTTCTGCGCGAAGAGAGCCTGGTACGGGGCATGGGTCGTCAAGGATAGGTGGACCTGAGAATGTCTGTCAACGACGGATTGATGTCGAATAAAATAAACTTACAGACGCAACGAAACGCGAGGGACTGAAGACGGTAACTGGGGCGTCGAACTTGCTGGGAGGATGGGTCGATCCGAAGGGCGAAGACACAGGGATCGTAAGAGGAACATTGAGGTAATCGCCGAAACACTGTGGATTCAGCTGATTGGAATAACGCGCGACAAAGTCGTCCCAGGATTCATCTGCGGATGTCAGGGCGATGTGCGGCACAACCGAGATCTCGGCCTCCCAAACCACAGTGTGGCGTTCGCGATAGAGAGCGTCTAGGAGCTGCAATGACGTCGTCAACAAAGGCTGATAGCGGGTCGACGCGATGCCCACCTCGATTGTTTCGGTAGTCTGTAGGTCGGATTAGGACGCAGAAGGACGCGGAGCAAGGGACGCACCATTAATGCGCTGTTTTGGCGCTGCTGACATTTTTGAACAACTTTCGCATGTGCGTCATTTGTGCAACACCATGCCTGGCCCTGTGTGGCCCCGACCCCCTCACACGAGCGGGTGTTCAAGTGTTCGTCGGCCTCGTACACGCGTTCAGACGCGTCGGGGTTGTGGACATTCTTTGTTTGTGTCTGAAAAAACGCGTTCAACGATGGTGACGCCAGTGGTCTCAAGTGGCACTCACTGTTTCCAGTTCCTCCTTCGGCGGCGACACCATGACATATTCCTCGGTCGTGGTATGCGTTGCCACAAAGACGGGAACAACAGTGGGGTCCGTACGCTGGATGAATGCAGTGGCGGTTAGGGCGTGGCTGGTCGATATCACGGTGACAGTGCACGTCTGTGGACGACATGTGGCCAGCCCCTTCAGGGATGTGGTCCTCGTTCGTGTCCTTTGACGCGTCGAGGACGCCACAGGGGACGCGTCGGTGTCGATGTCGCGTGCAATTTGGCCGGTGGCAAGCGGCTTGCTTGGGGCTTGCGTCTTGCTGATGGCCAGCATCATCTTGTTCACGGCGGAGAACATGGATGTCGAGGATAGAGAGTGAGAGTGGAGAGCAGGAAGGTGGCGAGAGGAAAGGTCGCTGCTGTTTATATATGTAATTTGGCGCTTTGACCCTCGATCAACCGAACAAAGCCACCACAAAGCAAATGGTCAAAGCAAATGGTCTTCTCATTCACCCCTGTATACCACAAATGGACAGGATCAATCCACAGAAAGCATTATCCCGCGTCTCGCCTTGTCCTCAAACCGCCACCGGCAGAGGTAACACGATCGGTAGCAAGGCGACCCTCGGGCTTCATTATGGATCTCAACAGCAACAGCTTGTTCACCTGGTCCGACCCCGCCACGTCAAAAACCATAGCACACAAATGAAGGCACACCGGCGCGCTCTCGGGCACACGTACGTCTTCACGCACGCTTAGCAGCCGCAAAATCCTAACGCGCTGCCCATTCGGCACCCAAATGAAATTCGATGGAAGAGTGCGCAAAGGCAAATCATGGGCGATAGCGGCCCGAGCATCCCACACAAAAAACATTGAAATTAAGTGCCCCGGAACAGCAGCTAACCATATTGGATGGATCATCTATATTTTGGTTCGTTGCCAAACTCGATGGGCGGCGCGGGGCCCTCCTCCGGCCGCCGACCAGACATCTTGACGAAATCCTTCATCGCAAAGTCCGCATTCGACGCCTGTATGAACCCTGCATCAGCATGTGTGGGGGGGGGGGGGGGGGGGGTGGAGAGTCGCCGATACGCACCCAGGACGCGAAATCGGCGAACCAGTCGGGCAGCAACTGCAGCGCCGGCATAAAGTGCGCGTAGAACGGGAGGTAGATCGTCTGCGAGTGCGTTTCATCGAGCGCCTGGATCACGCGCTTGACGATGGTGATCGGGTGCAGCGTCGGGAAGAAGAACTGGGGCGGCGCCTTGAGTGTGGCGAACATGTCCGTGTAGACGTGGCCCGGGCAGACGAGCGTAGTGCGGATCGCGGGGCACTTGTACCTACGGCACAACGAAGAAAGAAAAAAAGAAAGGTTGAGCATGCATAGGCATCCGGGGAGGTTGAAGGTGCGCTACGCTGCGGCGTTACCTCTTGTCGAGCTCGGATCTGAGTGACCGGTTAAGATTTACCAGTGCTGCTTTGGAGGCACAATAGTCAGCTGCAAGGACGTTAGCGGCAGCAAGGAGGTCATCGATACGCGTAAACCTACTCATTTGCGCTACGCCGTGGACGCCCATAACCGAAGCCATCGTCACCTGGAGAGAACAAGATTAGGCGCTGCGTCTGGGTGGGCCAGGGAATTAGACGTGCGATATGGCCCTTCTTTTTCTCAATCATGCCTGGGAGGAACGCTTTCAGGGTCCAGAAATTCGCGAGGGTGTTTACGGCGAAGGTCCTGCAAAAAGGAGTTTACAAATCACGCTTGGCTGAAGCAACGAACACGTACTGTTGAATATCCTCGGGTGACAGGTCGAGGATCAGCTTCCCTTGAACAACGCCAGCGTTGTTGACGAGAACGGTAGGCTGGCCGATCTATGGTCAAATATCAGCGCTGTCGTCACGAAACAGGCGTAAGAAATTCCACACCTCCTCGATGATCTTCTTGGAGACAGCCTCGACCTCCTCCCACTTGGAGACGTCGCACTTGTAGTATGCGATGTTGTCTATGAATACAAGGCAAATTCAGTGAACCCGAGTGCAGCGGACGCGAACGAGGCAGCGCACAGTTCTGTGTCTGAATCGGTTTGACGTCGAGGATCACGACGGTGACACTCTTGACCGCGAGCGTGTTCGCGAGGAGCTCACCGACGCCGGAGGACCCTTCCGAAATGCCCAATCATAAGCAGGCTGCGGAATCCAAAAAGGGGTGAAGCGTTACCACCGGTGATGACGACGATCTGGTCGCCCCATTCGAACGGTCTGGGAGCATAGAGCAGGTTCCCCTGGTTGCTGTAGAGGCGAGATATCCACTTTATCGCCCCTACAATGGAAAGCAAGGATGGGTCGGTATGTAAAGACGGGTGAAGGCGGCGCTTACAGAATGCCGAGACGAACACGTAGTAGATGGCAGAGAAGACGACGACATTGTCGGTGATTTTAGCGCCTTGGAAGATGTAGAAAGTGGGAATGAGCATGACGAAGAAAGGGCCTGCGGGACGATAAGAATTTAATGGAGGCTGGGGAAGGGACAAGCATACTGAACAAGGTGTGCGAGAACACTTTGACGAAGAGGTCCACATCCAGGCTGTCGAATATCGGGGAACCGTCTTCATCCGACATTGTGGTCCGTTGTACGAAGGAAAGAACGGCGAGGGCAAAGTTTTGCTGGCGCGGCCAACGGAAGACGAAAGAGAGAGAGGGAGATGATTGATCTGTCAAATTCAAGCTGAAACGTTATCAGATTAGATACAGTAGCCGAAGTTCAGAATCCAGAATCCCTCGTCTTCAATGAACGAAAATCTACGAAAATGCTAACAAAATCCACCACACTTTACGCTCAAAAGAAAATAGATTGAAATCATGCAACGGTACAGATCGTCGAAAAAGAGACCTGGACGACAAGCGCAAGACCGAGGCAGACCGAGGCCAAGTCTAGGCTACCCGAGGTACGAGGATGAAAAGGCTGTCTCGTCTGACTAAGGCCCAGGGAAACTAAGCAGATCGCGCCCCTCAATATCAGGAAAGCGTCCGCGCGAAACGCACACAAAAATCCACCAGATCCAGTCATTCGACGAGGGTTCCATATTCAACCGCCACAGACCCCCACCATTGACGGGATCCATGCGCTCAGGCGAATTGGGAGAGATCAAAACAGCGTAACGGATGCGTGCACAAAGTAAATAAAAATCCTGCGAGTTTACTTTTGGTACGACCACACATTCCTCAGTACTGTCAAGAAAATTCGAATCAGCGGACTGGCGACTGTCGAGCAATATTACAACGTACATCCAGCCTTGGTCGCCAGTCTATTCATCGAGTCGTCGCTCTCACCCTGAGACCGGACCTGGCCGCACAGGGCAAAGGTGGTGGAGGTGTTCAGTGCCCGGCCATTGCTATCGACGTCGACAACGTTGATCTGCACCGAGGCGTGATCTTTTGAAGTGATGAGACGGTCTGTGAGCGAGAAAGTCAATACTTGGAGCCACGGAATCGGGATAAAGCGACGGACTGGTTGCCGCGCATTTGCGGGGAACGTAGAGATCGACAAGAACACCCTAGACTATGCGTTAGGACGCTACGAGGCCTGCGACGGAGAGCATACCTGGTCGTTTTCCATTTTGGCGAGATTGAGAAGTGGTCGTGGGATTTGGTGCTATCAAGTTGTTGGACCGTATTTGCTGATATTTGCCATCAACGGCGTCCAACTGTGTCTGATTTACATTATAATACATACAAACCTTTCCTGCTCTCGACCACCATCTCTCAATACATTCGCTTTCTTCGTCTCAATTTTTTTTTCGCTCGTCTTTGGCTTGGTTTCATCGTCTTTCCTCTCTCACCCCGCTACACGATCCTTAAATTGTCTCGACAGGGGGACATCCCGTCCCCACCAGCCTCTCCGCTGTCTACTGTCGGTAGTGAGTCAAAATCGTGTAAGATCGAGCCCGGTGTGTGGTTGGTCCTCGGGCTCGTTCTGAGCTCGAGTGCTTGGGACTTGTCCCCCACATACCGGGCGTTGCCTCCGCGGTTGATGATGTACATAAACCCAGTGACATTTATCTCCTCCCCATCTTTGGCGCACACACCCCTACGATACGTATCTCTTCCTGGCCGCAATGTAACTGGATGACTCGCTACAATGTTTAGAATAATGCTGCAATGTTATATCGAACCTGCTGGAAGGCTTTTTTTTATTCCGTGCAGATGGTGTTTCAAGACAACAGGGAGGGAAGCCTTCTTAGTCGGCCCCGCCCGAAGAACGTGCGCTTCCTTCAGCTAGGAAGGGCAATCGCCCTACCTAATTGCAGGTGATTAATTGCCGCGAAGTCTTACCGATTACAAAAAAATGTTATCGTCTCTGAAATCTCCGTGGGTGCGGTGGGTAACAGAATATGGGTTGAGACAGAAAAACGCGCTGGAAAAGTTGATAGACGCGTCGATTAAGCGCCAAGAAAAAGAACAGAAAAAAATCGAACTGTGTGGGGATTCGTCTGTCAGCCCCGATATGGGTTCTGGGTGATGGCTGGTTGAGCTCCTCTTTCTCAGCTCCTTCCTCCCGGGTTTCGTTCTCTCCGCATTACCCTCGTCGAATGGGCAACAGCGAATCCAACGATCCCCGCGCAGTTCGTCCCACCCAGTCTATGACCTTCGAAAACGTCGCCCGTCTCACGACTTCAGACAGTAATACCGTGAGTTTTTTTCCTCTCTGCTTGTACGCTATCTAACGCGTCTCCGATGCAGAGATTGCACGTCGAGACCCCGCCCTTCCAGCCCAAGGTAGTTTTTGCTTCGGTTTTCATCCTCCCAGCCAGCCTTATCCGATCTTTTTCTTCCGATCTTTTCTTCAGCTTGCCCGTTCAGACACCACAGCTGCCCAGGCGGGGTCTCCCTCGAGACGTCTCCTCGACGACGATTCTCTGAACGTGAACCCTTTCTCGTCCCCGATCCACTCTCTGTCACTAACCAACCGAATGTCCCCGCAGAAACGGGACCCCGACACATCAGCGACGTCCTCTGCCAACAGCTCTTTCCCTCTTTCAGACTCTGCCCTGCCTACAAGCTTCGACACTTCCGGTGAATTGGCTCCTTCTCAGCTTTCGCGTTACTTTCCTTTGCCTCCTACTAAAATCGAGGCGCAAGCGACTCTTACGTTACGGTCTAGTTTTGTCAGTACTTTTCTTTCTTCTTGGACATCTGAGCATCTTTTCTCATCCTTGGATCCTGCAGGAGCCGAGTCCTTCGCTTGACAAATCCTCAATGGTATGTTTTTTCGTCGATGGTCGTTTTTATCGATGGCTCAAGTTTTTCTTTTTTTACTTGTACTTCTTTTTCGTAGTCTACTTTGAATGAGACCAAGTCGAAAGCGAGTCTGCAAGAGCAGCTCGACGCTCTTTGGGCGCCCCCAAAACACGTCCCTGTCCGCATCTCGGCACCCGTATCTCCCATCTGCCCAGCGGACCAGCCGCTCATCGACTTTTTGGCCGAAACAATACCCACGATGCCCAGCCTCGTTGCCTGCTCCAGCTCCACCCCGACCGCGCCCTGCACCGCCGACACGTCGTTTGAATTAAAATCTACCGGAAGCCTCTCGGGACGTCAATCCGGCAACAACTCTAGCTTCGACATTAACGCGAACGTCAAGGTCGGCGGCGACGAACCCTCCGCTGTACCGATGTATAGAGAAGAGACTTTGACCCAGGTAACAGCTTCGCTTCATGCACCAAAACACCGTCTGACTCTTGATATCTTCAGCTGGTGGCCAGTCATCCAGAACTAGATTTTGGACTGCTTGGCCCGTCGCAGAAGAAGGTCACTGACCCTCAGGTAAGGGTGCTCTTTTCTCGAGGCGCGACTTATTTTTACAACCCCTGTATTAGGTGTCTTCTGTCAACCCGAATAGCTCCTTCAGTGTTGTAATACCGCCCGACGAAGAACCTATTCAGCTCCCCCCAGTCACGTATGCCGACGCAGCCAATGTAAGCGCCTCGAGGCAGTCGCCGTTCTTCTCTTCTTTCTGACGCCCCTCGTCCTTGTAGATTGCTTCCAAGTACCCGGAACTCGCCGCCAAAGTCCTCAACGAGCCTCTCGCGACACCAATCCAGGCCGATATCAGCCTCCCCGAAGAGGAGCCGGAGCCGGAGCACTATTTCACGCCCCAAGAGAGGAGCAACACGTCGCTGACCGTGGATTCGCCGGCTCCTGCGATGCCCGAGCATACGCCCGACTGCCCTAACTGGGCGCTCGCGCCTGACGGCCCAGAGCCGAGCTATTACGAGTCCAGGCCCAGACGCCGCGATTACGACCGCGGGCGCGACTCCGACTGCAGGGGAGGTGGCCATCGCGAGAGCTCCGTCTATGAGCAGAACCAGAACGACTTTGATACTACATGGCAGCACGGCAGTAGCGACGGCGGGGGCGGCGACCGCTCGTCGACCAGCGCGCCCCGCAGCTATTCTAGCCAGGCTAGAGGCTGCGACAAACAAGAAGACTACCAGAATGCGCGCAACGGGCCTTCGCGACGACCCTGGAACCAGGAGCCGAGCTCTGGTGCGAATGAGAGGAACCACGACACACCCCCGCATCTCCGCGGCGGTGATGATTCGTACGACCAGTCCTGCCGTCTGCCGACCCGCTCCAGCGCCCCGCGCATGGATTCACTGAATGCCGCGAGGCCTGTTGAGCCCGACAATTCCGCACCTGCAGACGATGCATGGAATGCGGCGCACGACCCGTGGGGTGCGCCCGCGGCGCCTGCTGTGGAACAGCCAGCGGAGACACGCCCAGCGCCGCCCGAGGCGCGTCCAATGTCGCTGCACAATGAGGTGGTCGACGAGTGGGCGCCTACCCACGACCCCTGGGGCGCAGCGGCGGACCAGCGCGGCCCCGCCGCCCCTTCTCATTCCACCCCGTCGTCGCGCGCGTCCGGCCTCCCCACGGTGGCCGAAACGGACGCGTTCCACACATCTGCGTCGCATACAGAGGAGGCGTATAGTGCGTGGACGGTGGCGGATGAGAACAACAGCCACAGGTCCCAGATAATTGAGCCCAACAACAAGCACGACGCCCCGCCCGACATGCGTAACGGAAGTTCTCCCTTCCGTGACAGGATGAACGACAGCTTCCCTGGCGAGGCCGACCGCTCCGGGTCCTTCTCTGCACACATTCTTGACGTCCCCTCGCAATCCAACATCGCTGCCCTCGCTGCGTCCCGAGCAAGCGAGGTATACGACCACAAGGGTCCCGAAAGGAGCGGGAGCCACATCCCAGACCCCGCAGACCTTCCTGCCGAATTCAACTACTTCCTCCACAGCGAGACGATCGATTGGACGAGCGATGGGCCGACAAAGCCTACGCAAAACTCGTTTTCGCCTTCGCAGAATCTCGGCACCCCTACCCCGCCGCCCGAGCGGACCACTACCATCAGCGCGCCCGCGCCTCGTAGCACAGAGTACTTTGATTATCAGCAGGCGCCGCAGGAGCAAGACACTAGCGCGAACTTCAACGAGCACCCCGGCGGCGGTGACGATAGGTTGGGGGACTCGAACAGCTTTGTGCTTGGGTCGATGAAGACGGACAGATACGAATATAAGGACACCGAATACAGGCGCGGAAGGCCTGCGAGCCATTGGGGCCCGTCCGATAACGAACGAGAGATGCATGACGGGGGTCGCGCGGGCGAGCGGGACGGACCCTCCCCCGGTTATAATTCCCCTGGCTATGGACGTGGGTCGCCCGGCTACGGTCGCGGCGGTCGCAACGACTACGACAGGGGCCGTCGGGGCGATGGTTACAACGACCGTCGCGGCGGCGGCGATTACACCCGCGGCAGACCTCCCCCACTTCAGGCGGACCAGTATGCGAATAATTCTCGTGTAACCAACAAGTATGGTGGGGCGGGGCCGTTGCCGGCTCCATACTCGGGACCACCGCGACGCACCAGCTACGGCGACCCAAACTTTGTGCCGCCGTCTCTCAACGATTATTGAACGTGGTCACGCCCACAGAACATACTTATTTCTTGCAGACGAAACTTCTCTGATAAAAGCTCTATGTGGTCGTACTTGTTCTTATTTCTTGTCGAGCTGCATGAATATTACTTTCCAACGCGTCCCGTATTCAAATTTTGCCGGTGACTTGAGGCCGGTGGTCCTGACATTCAGATGCAGTCCGAGATTGAGTTCCATCTAATTCTCTCTGAGATTCTCTGCCAGAGGCTAGAAATCAGGTGATGCTATCAACGCGGGTGCAAAATCACTCATCCTCGCAACCCAAAGGGGAAGTTTACGAGGAGACGTCTTTTTTTTTTTTGCGGAACGTTTGAGACGTCATTTCCTTCGATATCGGATATCCGAAAGGGATATCCAACTCAAAATTTGCGTCAATGATAGGGACCGAGCGCGTCGCGTCGGTACTATTTGGAACGGCACCGCAGAGCCAACACAAATTCGTGGTCACCGCGCTTTTGCAAAAGAGCCTACCGACTTCTTCTGCCCAATATAGCGAGCACAGTGCAAACACGCCATGGTCAGGTTTTCGCTGGGTCGGTGGATATTACTGATTGGAGTGGAGAGTCTGTGCTGTTGGCTTGCCTCGAAAGGCACAAATCTAAGTCCTTCTTCATCAGCTCCTCCATGACCTCCCCGCTTTCAAGCGCTTTTCACTCATTTATCTCGCCCTCGGGTTTCCTTCCCTCCCTATGTGTTCCATTCGAGGTATGCACCATTCTCGCCGCTGTCTTGCAGTGACAAATATGAGCAAGAAATCTTGACACTCACTTGCGATACGAAGCGTTCATCCTTATTTTGTTACACAAATCTCCGTCCGCTTACACCACTCGTTCGTCCCAGAGCGATGCATATGAATCACTTATTGCGCAACAAGCGGGTGAAAACTGTACCATTTGTCTGCGAAGAATGAAAAGAAAGTTCGCGGGAAATCCCTCGCAGTCCTAGGCCCATGGTGATATCCGCCTATACTCCCTGTCTGTCTGGACTTGCTCTGTAGGACGACAAAGTAGGCGTGTGCCAACTTCCGAGCGCGTCTTGCCGGGTGCGATGAATCCGAGGACAGATGATGGCGTCGGGCCGTCGGCGACTTGACCCAATCCGGGTCACCGACACGACCACGGCGGGCTCTGCGAGACCATATCTTCAGGTGATTGATGAGGAGCGCAAGGGTGTAGATCTGGTTCAAGTCGTGATCCTCCAGGTAACAGGTTGGATTTTTTCTCTTCCGAGTAGGAATTAAAGACGGCTAAGCGACAAACTGGTCGTCATAGATACAGTTGGTCGATTTGTAGGTCGAAGCGCTTACATATAGCTGTTAGTCCTCCGGGTGTATAGAGGCACCGTTTCCCCGACGTCCGACATTATGGGCGTAGACTCGTAACCCGTCTGCCGCGGCATTTCTAATGCACTTTGCTGCCTGTGGCAAACTGCTGGCAGTACCTCAAACCGTAGCGCAGACTGAGTCTACATTGGGCAGGCCCGGCAGGGGTTGAAGATTTCGCCCCACTGCTGCAATTATCAAGACAATCTCCGAAAAAATCACACAAGCTCAAGAGAGATAGCAGAACAATTTTGAGAGCATAGGATCGAAGTCAAGGTTTTCGTTGGTTTTCAAGTCGCGTCGGCAAGTTCGGTCCGGCCCCCGGGAACAAGGCATCAGACACGTCGGCATTGCTAATCATAGCCGCAAAAGTTTCTCGCTCCTGCCACCATGTCGTCTCGTCCACTTGCTCTCGTTCTTTTTTTCTTCCTCCTTCAACTCGTTGCTGCGCAGTTCCAATTTTTCGATGGGATGTTCGGGCAACAGCGTCAGCAGCAGCAACAGCACCATTCAGGCGCCTCCCAATGGGCCGCGCATCTAGAGAGCGGTTGGTAGTACTACTTGGCCCATTACCCAAAGCTCAGATGACCTGCCATTCTAGTTTCATGCTCGCAATACCTGTGTCCGGCAACCCTTGATTGTGTCGGCGGCCCCGTAGACTGCCCGTGCCCAGACGCGGAGGACATCAAATGCACGATCCCGGACGCAGACGAATCGGGGGCAGCCACGGTTGTGTGCGTGCGGGGCAACGACGAATGTCGAACGGTGGAGCGGTTGGCGCGTGGGACGAAATAGAGGTGTCCGTCAGATGGAGGTCTCAATGCAACTTGCTTATGTTTCACTAAAATTCTCATTGGATGCGAACATAGCTAAACTATACACTAGAAGCACGGTCTAGATAATATACACAAAGAGAGAGGCTAGAATGAGAAATCAAGTTTCAACGGTCGGTCTGTGCAAGTCAATTTTTGAGTGGCATGATGAGAAACAGGAGCAGTAAACCTCACCAGGTCATCGTCGTACATTCGTCTCCAGTGTCTTGGGTCTCCTTCCTTTCTTCTGAGAATCAAATGACCCTTCACAGCAATCCCTCCCAGTATCAAGAATTCAAACGCAGCCAGGAAGCACTGCAGTCGCTGCGTTTGCACAGTCACTGGAAGGCCTTGTTGCTGATGAAGAATCTCGGCCTGGAAATCTCCAGACTTCCACGAAACGAGTACCATGGTCGTTACGCTGAACGCCGCGAGCCATAGGACAGCCAGGAAGTAGGCGCATGTGATGCATGTTGAGAAGTATGAAGGGGAATCGACTCTGCGTTTGCGCTGAGCTAGGACCAACATTGAGGTGTTAAAGATGACTGTGAATAGGGAAGCGCATGGATTTATCCAGAGCGATAGCACACCAAGGTCGAGCAGCGAAACGACGAGTAGAATGAACGAAACCAAAAGCGAGATACATGTCGGAATGAGTAGGGTTTTGGGGAGTGGTATGGCTCGAAGGGCGGGGACGTCATGTAGACCGGCGAATGCGGACATTTGGAGGAATGCGTCCAGCGCGTCCAGCTATGGTGCTTAGTGGCCAGCACTATTCTTACAGTTGACCCACCTTGATCCACTATATATTGCCGGGGTTCAGCCACGGCTGACATGTGGCCGTGGCACAATGCGTCACAACGGACTCCGTCGTACCGTCGCCAAGCGAGTTCCGCCGCGCGCGGGAAACCAGGTCAACTTTGCGGAAATGAGAGCACAAGAGCACAAACGCCGATCATTCGCCAACTCGGGCAGCCCGCCCCCGACTTGAATGCTGCCTTTGTCCATTTGTTCCTGTCAAACTTGGCGATTTTATTCTAGCTGCGCTATATGATCAAGGCGCACAAAACAAATCCAGAAACAAATCTAGTTCGACCGCCTTCAAGTTGGGATGCCCGACGCCATCATGTCCGTGTCACCGTGTCAGGAACAGGCCAGGCTCTCTGCAATGCACTGGAACATTGGAGAATCAGCGCCGGCAAGGGGGCATCTTGCCCAAGTCTGACCGTGACCATCGGGATGTCGTATAAATTCAACGAGCTTCATCGCATTAGCAAACAACGCGCGCCCTATGGCTTTCTTCGGTTTCTCAGTTTTTCTCTTCCCGTTCCTCTTCGTGCCGGCACTGGCTCAGCCCACAAGTTGTGCCCGGGGCGTTTCGCCTGCAGATGTCTCGACTGCATTTTCCAACGCAGGTCTGGTGCCCGGGGTCATCCCTGTGTTTAATCCTTCGGGCATTCTCGACGTGGTGTTCACCATTCCTACAACACAACAGGCCCTGAACGCCACTCCTGGAGCGAACCTGACAGTGCAACGTAAGAACTTGAAGCCCCTCGTTAGGCACTGAATTTATCGCTTACCCAACCACATAGAAACCGTCAACGAGCCGCAATTATTCCTGACTTCTGACAATACGAATGCCCCCGACACTGAGTATGTCGTGGCGCTCTTCGATCCTGATGCGCCCACACCCCAAAATGCTTCTTTGGCACAATTTCGACATCTGCTTGGAGGAGGCTATCGTTGGAATGTCACCGGGTCGAACCCGGGTATTCTCGCGAACATGACGCCCGCCCTCACAGATTTTTTTCCGCCTGGCCCTCCACCACGTTCCGATCCTCATCGGTAAAATTGCATTGCGCCAGTCAATTTGAACAGGCTTATTGACACTGCGATTCATTATTAGCTACATGGTATTGCTTTACGTTCAATCCCAAGATTTTGAATCAAAAGCCGCCTCGGTAGTCAATGCTTCCACCCCGCGAACCAACTTCAACATCACCGCCTTCAGCGATGTGCTGAGCCTTGGTTCGCCATTTGCGGGAACTTTCTTCTTCACTGGACCTAAACTGACCGGCTCCACATCCGCATCCGGCTCGACCACTACAGGAACCCCGGCGCCCTCGGGTGCCGTGTCCAACCATGGACCGTTGACCGTGTCTGCAGCGTTATTAATTATCCTACTCGCTTACTTTTCTATTTAGAAGTGCTCATTGCCTCACATACTGCTACATAAATACCTTCATTTTCTCTTTCAAATAGATCTGGCTTACGCTTTCTGGTATGACCTTCAGTATTAGGGGCAGTCAGAGTAGACGATTTCGGCTGATTATGATCACGATTATGGACTGCGATTATGCTTCGATTTCAATCGTATGATAATCGCTGTTAATCGTGAATCGTCCAGAGTCCAGACTCGTTGAATCATGCATATCCCCTCCATGCAAACGATTTTGGACGATTCACGATTTTATATGTCGAGAATCGCGTCGTAAATCGTAAATCATAATCGCTCCATAATCCGAAATCGTCGCTTAATCGAGTTATGAGGCTCCTTTTTATAATTGCGACACGGATTCTAAACAGCGATGACCAACATCATCGAACTGCACTCGTCCTGGTTCAGAAAGAACAGAACTTGGTTTCATTATTTCCATTTTTGGTACAAGGCGGTGTTTCGACAAGAGGACGAAGCCAAGCACCACCACATATATGATGCAGTTCGCTCTCCTCTGAATATCATGGCGCTCGCGAGACCAGCGGTGTGTAACTCTACTCTCAGTATTTCTCGGTTTTTGAAAGAACCATCCTAGCTTCCTCCAGGCGCCAATCGGATTCTCTTCGTTAAAAACTTGAACTACCAGATTACTGGCGAAGACTTGTACGACCTGTTCGGCAGGTACGGCACCATACGCCAGATTCGCATTGGAAATGAGCAAAAGACCAAGGGAACTGCATTCGTCGTCTTCGATGATGTTATGGATGTGCGTGTCTTTCTCTCGTACTTGACTCGGCTAACTCGCCCATGTTAGGCAAAAAACGCGCTCGACCACTTGAACGGTTTCCATCTGCAGGAGCGGTATATCGTGGTCCTGTACCACATGCCGGCCAAACAAGATGCCGCCGCGGCAAAAGCTGACTTGGCACGGAGAGAAGAAGAGCTCGCGCAACTGAAGAAACGCCACGACATCCGAGACGATACTTAATAATGCAGACGCACTATCGTCGAAGTTCTATATTTTTTTGTATCTCTCTGCCCAGTCGGGTGTGTATCAATTGTATATATTGATTTCCTTCTAGTTGTCGTGGGGAACCACTGTGGTCGGCCAATATAGTCAAGCCTTTTTTCTGCACGCTCCACATCGTGCGTTTATGTGGGGAGCTATATTTCAATCAATTGTGTGTCTCGTTTCCGTTCATCGTACGCACTGTATTGCTGCGGCGATTGGCGACTTGAACCTGGTCAGAATACACGACTTGGAACGGGAACGGAGACATACTATTGCCAACACGTACGGATGCACGCTTGTCCAGCACAGTTCTTGGGATGCACTGGACTGAACCTGCACCGAACTAGATCGCACTTGATCTGCGGCACGTCTTGTTTAACAACCCAAGATGCTTTTTCGTGGACTTTACCTCTTCGTCAACCTATCAAACCTTTTTTAAAAGAGTCTTCAGAGAGGAAAGGGGTAAATTAAACTGACTAGATTGACGGCGTGTCCACATTGGATGTACAAGTTGCGCACTCTGCCCTCGGTTAGCCCAAATATTTCGAATGAAATGCGTTTGCTTACTGACGCCAATAGCACATTCCTCGGTGAAGATAAGGTGGTAGGCAACAGGAAACATGGGCCCCACTGGCGGTTTTATACCCTTGACGGCTATGGTTCGGTTCTGACGGATGACACATCGTAGACTTTTGACGCGATAGCCTGGGTTGGTTTGATCCACGGTATCTTGAATGTCTGATTTTTTATTATTCAGCCAACGACATTGCATGTAATTTAATGAAGACATCTGGCAGGCAGGCAGGCAGACGACTTGCACGCCAATTTCATCAACGTGGTGCAGGGCCCAATTTCTTTCTTGGCCTAACTGCGGGGCTCCTGTCCTTCGACCCTGGCTGTTCGCTACTCGTCACCGAGGTCGGAGTGATATTATGCTTTCATGCTTGCTCACCAGCGCCTCGCCGAACAGGGAGCTTTGCCCGCGTAGCTCTTTCTCGGCATTTGGCCTTCGTGGCGCGGAGCTCAGCGCTTGCAGGCGACTTGCGACTTGGGTCTCGGGATCCTCCTTAGAAAATTCCCAGAATACGCAACGTCCAAGTTTAGATTGGTGCCCGTCACTTTCGTGTGCATACCTCGTGTGTTTCGTCAAAGAATGGCAAAGAACGACCTCACCGGAGCCGTCCAACCCGGGGCTAGTCTCATCCTTGAGCAAGCACGGCGGCCGAACACAGACAAGGTCTGGGTCGGACTCTCTCTAAGTCAAGCTACCGCGCCCAGCATAGTCGACATTTCTGGAAGATCCTTGGAGTGTTCTTATCGGTAGCTGTACGCTCCAGACTAAGTCCTCATTCGTAATGGACGTGGAGGGTACAATTCGGGATCTGTGAAACGTCGCACCAGGAAGGAACAACATCAATATCCTATTGCGACTCTGAGTATGCGGTTTTCTGGCGGCCCAATCTTAGTTTTTCCTGTTCCAATGACAGCTCCCAGCCATAAAGCCCGCGCACAACCCGGGGTACCGGACATAAACTTAAATGCATACCTATGTTGAGTCGCCGCTCTGCTGGGCCGAAATTCTTTCTCCGCAAATTAATGCTTGTCGCCAATACGGTGTATATCATGTAATCCGGTCGTTTATCATGAAGACGACGCTATACGCTACGCAGCGACGAGACCTAGTTACACTGAGAGCGTGCAACTCCCCTATGCAGACGTCCAGTTGACGTTTTTGTTGGCCTGCAAGGACACATGTCGTTTTCGGAACTGAACATATGGGTTCACGTCCAATATACAGTCACTTGCGAGCGTATAGTGTGCTCGTCGTCGCGAGGAAAGGGTCCCTAAGCGAGATAATGATCTGGTACATATGGTGGTACAATGAGCTCATATCCAATTCAGAATTCTACGAACTTCAAGTCATGCCACTACCTCGTCTACTAGGTGTCCGCCCCTTTGCCGTTTTGATCTTCTGTGCCTCGCCCACCAGCTCCGCAATGAGTCCGTTGTACGTCTCCGAATCCTGCTGTAGTGACTCCCGAGTCTGTAGCAGATGCGACAATAGTGCCGAGGTGCTGGCAGTCTGCGAGCGTAGAGAGTCGAGGTAACCTTCGAGTGTGGATAGAGGCTGTATTGACAGTGTGTCTGTTGTAGTGCAGGTCAATTTTTTTTTTCCGCTATGAAAGTCGTCTTATATATACCTGCATCCAACGAAAGCAGATGGGCGATCTTCGCGTCGTCAATCTCAGGCTTCGGGCCAAATTGCTCGGCTCGGCCGCCAGCTTGGGGGGTACCAGACCGCGGTGCTGGGGCCCCGCCTACTGACGGGTGGTTGTGCGGTCCGGGCGGGGCAGACATAGGCCGGGTTGTTACCTGGAGAGTGGGTAGGGACTTCCCGTTGGGTAGTACTTCATCCAAGTTGACAGGAATTCCCAGAGAGATTAAGTGTTGTCGGCGTATGCGAGAGCGAGTCCAATTTGGTGGTTTCGTGGGTGGGGGCGATTGGAAAAGCATGGTGTAAAGCTCTCGGCTGTAGAGGTTTGAGTATCGACAAGAGCATCTGAATGCTGGTACAGGATCACGTACCTTTCAGGGTTTATTAGGATTTGTGTAATGCCTTCTACCTCTCGAATGCCCTCGTTCGTCGTCACTCTGGAGATATCCACGCCCCCCCATATCGGAGCAAGTATTTCGTCTGCTTGCTCCCGAAGATCAACCCCATCTGGTATTGGATCCAGTTTCAAGGGTTCCCAGATCGTCTGAAATGAGGGTCCGGCCACAGGTATCTCCCCAAATACCTCCGATCCACTGAATTCCGGCCCTGCCGCATTTTCTTCAGCATCTCCGAAATCCCCAAAGTCACCAAAGTCATCGTCATCCTCGGAAACTGGCTTGGAAGTTTCTGTGGGCGAGCCAAAGTCGTCAAAGACGTCGAGTTTTGCCTGGGGCGGAGGAAATAAATTAGGCGAGCTCGAAGCCAATAACGCGGGTTCAGATGATCCCCAGACGGAGGCGCCGAATGCCAAGTCATCTTCGTCCATCGTGAAGGTCGCAGTACACGCGTCAGTGGAAACGGTGGCAATTTCAATAAAGTTTTGTTCTTGTTTGGCAAGAGCGTCCATGTCCTTCGTTTTTGCTCCTACAGCCTCGGACTCGAGACGCCCTACCGCGGCACGAAAAATTCACATCCGCCGGTTGTACGATGTGATGCACGTATGCATTCAACGCAACGACCTCCAGAGGGCCACCAAGGCTTGGTCTATCCTCGCCCGCTGCAAAGAAGTGAACTGGAGAACGATGTGGAGCACGAGCGTGCACATCCTCGCCGAAAATCTGGATGAAAGCGAGAAAGCACCACATAAAATCGAATTTCTTCGTGTCATGATGCTACAACACCCTGATGATGTAGGAGGACCTTCAGGACATAGTTCCGCAAATAACATCGCGTATCTATTAGCGAGAAGCCATCCTGAAAGAGCTGGTTCTGCGGCTGATTCTTTCTGGTCAGAACAGAGAGGCTTTAGATGAACTAGAGCTGTAAGATTTCTTGTAGCTTGACCGCAGTGAATGAATCGTTTGCAGCTACCTTCCATCCTTTCCGTACCAGGACGACCCACTACTGCATACATATGCTGGTCTGATAGCAATATACACTGCCCAACCATTATCAGGAGGTAAGGTCGTTGCGCACTTATCGCAGCCTGATGAATATTGTATTAGTCGCATCCTTCAATCCTATCTTCCTACGCAACGCTCAGGCGCATTTTGAACGCGCAAAATCATTAGATCCTGATAATGAGATAGCAGACGCGTTTCTCTGGAAAGTACGCAAACTGCATTCACTCACTGTCGCGTGGTAACGACCTTGAGTAGATCCAGAAACTTAATGGTGCAAATGCACATCCGGACGAGTCAGATGAAGAGCTGCTCGAGGCAACTGGCAGTGATGATCCAAGACGGAAGCGGTTTCGAACTGGATCAAGTTGATATTTTTCGCTGCCGCACACCAACATACACGGTCATCAGTATTAATCCGAGTCCGAGTCGGAACCCAAATCAATGGCAGGCATTTCCTCGTTCTTCTCATCTTCTTCTATGAGCATGGGCATGTCAACTTGCGCAGGTGCCTCGTGGCTAGATTTTTCGGGAGGCGGTGAAAGCACCGGGGCTTCTCCGGGCTCGGAATGTTGAGGAGGAGGCTGGGATGACTGTTGTGGTCGAGCTAGCAGAGAGGTTGCCGGGGTGACTGGAATTTGGGCGACCGGAATTTGGGCGACAACGGGCACTGCGGGACTTTTGTTCGATAGTGGGAGAGCTGGAACCGGTGGTGGTTCAACCGTGACAATATCAGGCGTGTGGGATTTCCCTTCTGAAGGAATCAAGCCCAGCGATTCGCACGCGTCAGCTTCTTCTTGGCTTTCTTCGGCTCGGAAGAGAGAGAGAGACTCGACGAATGGCAAAGACCGCACCAGTGGAGGAAGCCGCGGGTGTAGCAGGACCTCAAGATCCTGATATATCTGCTAGGGATAATTAAACGAGAGCAGAAAAAGACACAACCACACTGACGTGCGTGTTCCCCAGACTTGCCCCTACGACGAGGCCGAGAGTCTTGCTCATTCCTCCGGTCGAGCCTGCGCCGAGTTCTGCACTTAGCTCTTGTACCCGTTCGAGCACTAATGGATGGAGTTTAAGATCGGGGGAAAGTGATGCGGGAGATATTTGCGGCAATGTGAGCAAAACAGAAAGAGTGACCCGACATGAAATAGATTGCATTGCGGGAGAGAGGTTTGGATTGAGTAAGACGAGTCGCACCACTAATTGACGGTGATTTCAGTCACTCCGAGTGTTAATTGTGGCGGAAATAGTTACCGGAAAATGCTGCGAGCAATTCATTGCCCTCCTCCACAGTAGAACAGACAACCTCCCGTGATATCTTGAAGATCTCATCGCCTTCGAATTCACGCGCACGCTTTTTGCTCTTTTTACTGCGGCCTAGTGCGTCGTTCTCGGTGTCTCGAACATCCGCTTGCTTCGCAAGGACAACAGAAATCAGAGGCAATGTGGCTCTCGCCAACCGTGTAACAACCACGGTTGAGTGAAGGGGGTGGCACTTCGCCAGAATGACTTGAAGCGTGTTCAAGAATGGGAGCCGCTCTGCCCTAAAATGGAAAATGAGACTTGTGGGGGCTCCGAGGACAAGACTTACGATGTGAGGTGTTGCTCTAAATGGAAGGTAATGTAGGTTACTATCCGCGTGAGGCTTGAGCTCAAGTGATGACCGACACTGGTCAGGTCATCAGGATGTGTCGGATCGTCGGAGAGAATCAAAGGTACCAGTTCGCGAGGCATACGATAAGACTGCAGGCAGATTTCCAAATCTGTGGAGTTAGTGCTGCTTCCATAGCACGTACTCCAGGATCTATGTACTGGTCTACCTGGAGGAAATTCAATGTTTGCCACAACGGAACAGCCCCTCCGCGTACCTTATCATCTGTGGTACAACTGAGAAGGGCCAAGGCAAATTTGGTGAGAGGTCCCAGCGGTACTTGAACTGGCCTATGAGTCGTAGTTCTACAGGCACAATGAGCTACGCGGTTCACCGCAATAGACAGAAATGCTCGTACTTTAAGAGGTCGCAAAGAACGACGATGGTGAGCCTCAGCCTGTCGAGGTTGAGAGGAATCGATAGCAAGGGTTCTTCAGTGGCAGCCCCAGCTTGTGTTGTCGGCAGCCGGCCTGTCTTCTCTGTTAGACAAGTAAAAAATGCACGAGTGGTTATGAATCACCGTCAACGAGGAACGTTGACCTCAAAGAAAGAAATGACGTCCAACCAAACGTCAAGGTATCATCGACTGATTTTCTCCACAGGTTGGCTGCGCCCACTTTGCCGCCCGTAAAATGTAGAACTGCGTACAGCCGAGATGCAGCACTCGTAAGTACTTTATTCGGCGGCTTAAAGGGATTGCCGTTTAAGAAGCCCAGGCACAGAGTGGACAAAGCGGGATGCGATGTTCTGTGGGGAGTAGGATACAACGGAATAATTAGAGCTAAGGTTGATAAGATTAGAATCTGAAGTCAACTTCAGTGAAGGTATCAACGCCGAGATATGGGTTCACCCACCTTCAATTCAACGTCGACGTGCTTCTCCGCCAGGGGTATCAACGCAGCGGTAAACTTGGAGACGTTGGGGGTCGCAACTTGTCTTTGGAATTCCGGCACATCCGTGGCGGCACTAAAGATGACTCGAAGTAGGCGAAGGGATGCACATATTATGGGAGCAGATTCCTTTTTCTTAGAGGGTAACTGGATGAGGCACGACCGAGCATGGCAATGAATTCACGGACTGAAAGAACAGGTAAGGCAATTCCTATCCAGCTCTGCGCACATTCTATCATCATAGATTTAGAGAGTACCGAGCTTTTGTGCGCTATACAGAGGCCGGCCCAGCGCGCATCGGGGGCTTTGGAATGAAGCAGTGAATTGATTCGGGCTGTCCATTTCGAAGAATGTGATGAAGGTACGAGGGATTCAGCAGTCAAAGAAGCGAGGATATACGGCAAGTGAATGACGGCATATGAATCGGATCCCAGTTGGAGTTGAAGGAGAGCCTTCAACGGGTGTCCTGGGTCCATGGTCGCGTGTTGGTCGCCTGAGGAGAATTAGGAGAAAATCCGAAATCCAATAACGCGAACATGTAACATGGCCAAATAACGTTCCGACTCAAGGCAACTGTTGTCTCGAATTCTCATGTCGAGCCGGTTTACTCTACCTACCTTGGAGCCTAGTGTTGAGGAGCATCTACAGTTATCAGCTTTCAAGGTCGGATTTCTCCGCCTGCTCTGCGTTCCGAGTTAGAGCGTACCACTCCAGGCCAAATTTGACGTTACCGAGTTCGTCGGCAATGTTTCCGAGAAACTCATCGCTCAGTCAAAGGAAGACTCCGGCCGTGGGTTCTGACCCTTCCTTGCGAAATAATTTCCTGATAGCATGCCGTCAGCGTTCGATCCGAAACCGTTTATAAGAACCTTTGAAGCTGCAGTCGACAAGCTCATCGCTGTCCGCAAAGATGTGCAGTCCAAGACGGAACAAATGGAGAAGAGCGTGAGGATCTCTGAGCGGGAATATTCAAAGAAGATGGCAGAACTAAATCGCGGTTTTGAGGTATGCACACTGCTAATTTATACCTATTCATCTCAAGGGTATCCAGGCTGTGGGCAATTCGTTTGCTGGAATGGAAAGTCGGATGAATGAAGTCAGCAGCACGGCTGTAAGGATCGGTGCGCTTCAGAATTTACCATGCGTTCATTTTTTCAAATTTAATCTACCCAGGGGAACAGCTGGAAACTGTTCATATTGAACGTCAACGAGCCCAGGCTGCGTATGACTTGATCGATTTTTACAACCAATTTTCGCGCGGAGACACCGCTCGTCTGGATACACTGCGGAAAGAAGGCAGAGCAGGTCGGCGCCAGGTCGCTGTTTTGTTGCGACGGTTGAATACAGTCGCGAAAGAGGTGGACCTTCCGACTGCTGACAAGGTCGGTCCAATTAGTTCGTTGCAACACCTGTTTGATTAATTTTATTGTCAGACTCGAGAAAACATCGAGAAATACTGTGAGAAGTTTGAGAAGGAGATGTTGAATCTGTTCGACAGATGTTACCGACGGGGAGACCCCAAGATGATGCATGTCTGTATAACACTCGCCCTATATTTTTGACTCTCTGATTGCGGCCCTTCAGCATTGCGCCCAAACCCTCTTAGAGTTCAACGGCGGCTCCTCCTGTGTACAGGTCTACGTTAACCAGCACGACTTCTTTATCAACCACGTCCGGGAAGCCAAACCTGCCGAGGATACGTTTTTGTAAGCCCCTTCATTGCTCATTAAATACCTTGCTCGAACATCTACGCAGATGGAATACTCTTCCCGATCCAGACGCCAGCCCGCCGAGGAGTGAAACTGGTTTGACAGAGCTTTTCGTAGAAATACGGGCGACTGTAGATACCGAAGCCCAAATCGTCAAGGCCGTGTTCCCAAACCCTCCGGTCGTCATGCAGGTATTCCTGCAGCGAGTCTTTGCGCAGTCTGTGGGTGTGGTTCTTGTTGTCCGACACTTGGTTTCAATTCGAAGTTCCTCAGATCCAACAACATATGGAGCAGTTGCTACATAAGGCAACCGCTATCTCGGATTTGGCGTACCTTCGCGTGCTGCAGCTCGTCCATGTTCAGGCCACCACCCTTGTGGAGGATCTAAAGGCCTACGAGCTTCCCTCCGTCGCGCCACGAACACCATTTGAGGCTACGGAGTTCCGCCGGTCCCTCACTGGGTCCACGGTCCCAGGAACCGGAACATCGACCACTGTTAGCACAATGCTGGAATCTGCGATGGAGGAGCTTTTCGTGCCGTACACGGAGGGTCAACGATACTTGGAGCGAGAAAGTCGAAGTCTTGGAACACTATACTCGACTCTTTTGACTAATTTTACTCGGTATCACGTATGTCCTGTTTTATTGCTGTGGCGCCGGCGTACATCCTGACAATCACGCAGGCCAGAACGCAGAAGGCAGGGAAATCGTCTATGTTTGATATGATGGTCAACCAGCTGAGTGCTGCTGCTGCCACGACCGGGCCTGGAGGAGGATCGACCTCAGCGCAGGCCGCTGCTGCGCTGATGCGATTTGGCGGTATCAACGCCCCTCAGAAGCCGGCCGATGAAGGACCTGTGCGGGAGGAGGATGGATTGCTGAGCGTCGAGACCGCCGAAATTATGCTTAAATGGCACGCAGAAGCGACCGGGCGCTGCGTTGAATTGAGTCCGTCGACTGACGTGTAAGTGCAAAGCCCGTCGCGCAGACGTTGTGCTGATCAGGGAACTAGGGCCAAAAACACGTTTGTTCTACTCCGCGTTTTATCTGAGGCCATAGGGAACGGGTACGTGGAAGCGGCCATCGAAACGTGAGTGCCTCCCCTCTCACAACGGCGACTTGCTGATCGTTGTACACGCAGGGCGCAAGCCCGGGTCGAAGCAGGGGACGCGAAATCCGAGCCCAATTTGCAACCGCTGCTGACCCTGCGACTGGTAGATCTTATCTGCCACTTGTGGCAGCAATATGTGAACACGGCCTTGCTTCCGCTCGCGAGCTCGTCTGTTACGATCCGTCGGGAGATGGTTGTATTCAATAACCAAGCAGTCAGTCGACTGGAGGGCGGCGCGAACATGCTGACACAGCGCATCACCGATTGTAAGCTCCCCTCGCTCAAGTAGATGGTCGGGCTCACCATTTGTCCAAAGCCATCATCTCGTGGCTGTCGTCGCATCTTGCTAAGCAGAAGAAAAACGACTTCAAGCCACGGAATGACGATCTCTCGTTTGCACGAGTGAATACTGAACCCTGCGTCGCATGTTGCGAGACATTGGAAAGAGTTCGGGACGCTGCCAAACTGAGCCTCAGCGGGAAGAACTTGGAAGTGTTCCTCACCGAAGTCGGTGTTTCCTTCCACAGGTAATCAACCTTGCATAGTTTCTTCGCGGTCGAACTGATTGGCCATAAATGCAGTCTTCTTTTAGAGCATCTTCGCAAGTTCCCCGTGAGCGACACCGGAGGATTGATGCTCGCCAAGTTCGTCTATTTGTCTCACCTTCTTGATTCGAATACTGAATTTTTCCGCAGGGACATCAAATCCTATCAGGATACCATCGCGACGTTCGGGATCCCGGCGCTGTACGAGCGGTTCGAGTTTATCCGCCAACTAGGCAACATCTTCCTCGTGCGGCCGGAGATCCTGAAGACTTACATCACGGAGAATTATCTGGGCCGCGTGGACGCCAACCTCTTGAAACCATACGTCGCATTACGCAGTGACTGGAGCCAGTTCGAGAAGGGTTTCAACGACGGCGAAACGGAGGAGCCCGGTAGTGGTCGGGGCCTCAAAGATCGGTTTGGGAGACTGAGCGGGATGATGAAGGAGCTGGAGGGGCTGAAGCTGGAAGGATTCAAGCTCGGCGAAGGCCTGGTAATGCCTAGCATTCCCAGCGGCTTCGCAGGAGGCTTCTCGATTTCTTCCCGGTTCGGTTGAACATTATTGTGTTTTTATTGCACTACATTGTTGTACAAAACTATTATTATTCTCCTTTGAAAACTGGACGCCTCTTCTGTTTGAAAGCCTCTAGCGCTTCCACTCGATCGTGGGATGGGATCAGAAGGTTGTATGCTGCCCGCTCGAAGTCGAGTCCTGTGGACAGCTCAGTGAGAAGCAGAACCGAGAGTTGCCAATCAACCAACCGGTTTCCAGCGCAAGGTCTTCGGATCGTGATATGACATGTTTCGCTGCCCGAACAGCCAGCGGGGCTACGGAATAAGCTGGGAAATATCGACACGGGAATGCGACAGTACCGTTGCGTGCTATCATTTCTGCTAAAGTTAATGCCTTATCGAATGCAGTAGTTCCAGGGTCCGAAATGTAGTCGATCAGGCCTAGACAAAGTCAGTGCAATGGGGATGCTATGTTTGCGAAATAGCATACCCCACTCGTGCGCCTCCTTCGCAGACAAGAGCCGGCCCGTGAAGATGAGATCTTTCGCTCTGCTTTGACCAAGTAAGCGCGTGGCCCGCTGCGTACCGCCTGCCCCCGGAATGATTCCAAGCCCAGTCTCTGGTAGACCTATCTTCTCGACTCCAAAGGCTAGACAGGGTCGTTAATCGGCAGTTCCATAATCCGCGCAGATGTACCTGCAACCCGCAAGTCACAGGCGAGGCCCATTTCGAGGCCTCCACCGAGGGCCGGACCGTCAATCGCACAGATAGTCGGCATTGGGAGAGCCTCTAGTTGACCAAGCGCGCCCCGTAGACTAGTGAGGAAGGCGGCAACCTGCGCGTCGGACATGGTCCGCCGCTCGACGAGATCCGCGCCAGCACAGAAAGAACCCCGGGTTGTAGAGCGTAGAATCAAGGCGCGGACGCTGCATCGAGGTAAGATCCGAGAGAAATAGAGGGAGAACCGGGAGCCTGCCTGGCATCGGAGTGCACAGTTTCCAGACTCTCACGAAGTTCCTGCGCGTAAAAATCGTGGGCAAGTTCCGGGGACGCGCTGCAAGTTGGGTACCTTTAACAGAGTGAGGGAAATGGCATTCTTGGCCTCTGGGCGGTTGAGGGAGAGACAGGTAATGCCTGGATGGGTGGAGAGAGGTTCCAGGAAGGCTTGTTTGGAGAATGCTCTTGCGCGTATTGTAATTCGACCAAGTCGTTGGATATCAACGCGTCTGAACATGGCTAAGTCCGAACACCGCCACACGTCTCTCCTTGTGCCTGATCCCCGACGTGATGCGGACCGGGACCCCCCCAACACCCACGCCCCGACGAGAGAATGGCGGAACTAGCCCAGCTGCTCGATCTTCCTACCGAGCTTCTTCTGCTGATACTTAGCCATCCAGACCTGCCGTCGGATGACCTCTTGAATCTCAGTGTGCTTTGTCGGAGGTTGCACCACCTCGCACTTCCCATATATTTCCAAACCCACGGGATCGAGGACCCCACCCAGAGGGCCGATTTCAACATACTGGACAGTGGGCGAGATCCCCTCGCGGCGCTCCAGATGGCTCTTTTCATACCAGTCATCACCGAGCTATCCTGCTCGTTCCCCCATTATGAAACCTCCATCCACCCTCTGTTCCCCCACATCCACCGCCTCCGGACACTCATTGCGAGGTTGGTCTTCGTGCGCAAGGTGACCCTTGTATTAGACACGCCGGACAGCTTTTGCGGCGCGACCGGAGATGGTGTCGATACATGGGCGTTGGAATTCGGGGAGCTGCTTAATACAATACTCAAACGGGGCTGCACGTCGCTTACTTTGCGCTATGGCATGTTTTTCTCCCAAGCGTACAAGCTTCGTCCGCCCCGTCTCGTTACCCGCCCTGTCCATGCATTTCGGAACGTCGTACGACACATGAAACCGGAAAATGAACTCGCAATACCAGAAGGATGGGAGGCTCTGCAGCTGGATATAGCAGACACAGATGTAGTCTCGATGGAAGTGGACCCTGAGGGGTGTTCATCTTCCACACTTACCCATTTCAAAATCGAGTCTTCCATGCTCCTTCTTCCGCCTTGTTTCAGCTGGTCGCTCTCGGCTCTGCGACACTCTCCACTCACTTGTCTTGAACTTTATGGCATCACATTGCCAACCAAAATTTGGTCCGCAGTGTTGCCCCCCGTAGCAGCGCTTGTGCCCGCCCTAGCCGACCTTAACCTCTCCAATCTGTATGGAATATCTGGCATCGACATTCTACTATTTCTGGTCAAATTACCCTGGCTAAAAAGACTCACCATCGGCTACACGGAGTACAGCAGACACATCCAGTCCGCATGCCCAGACTCGGGCCCCATCCCAAAATTACATGAACTGACCCACCTCCACGCGCCGTCCACCTTCATCTCCCACTTTCTGCAGAAGAAGTCCCTCCCCAAGCTCGAGTCCCTGTGCATAACCCCGCGCAAGCCGATCCTGGGCTTCCGCGGTATGCGCCACATCGGGCGCTCCGTGTCCGACATCGTCCGGCGCCTCGAGAAGCACAAACTCACGCCCACGCTCGCGCTCGAGATCTACCGCGCGCGGGACTCCGACTCCGAGATGGCGGCGGACCTAGCGGTGGCGCCCGGCGAGGAGCTAATGCGATCTCTGCGGGCAATAACGCGCCTGATCGTATACAGCGATGCGGAGTTGACGGGCCCCGAGCTGGGCACGCTCGCGCGCTGGATTGCGCGCTTCCCAGCGCTGCTGCACGTGTCCCTGCGCGTACGCGGCGACGGCTGCGCCTCCCTCGACACCGCGCGCACGATCGCAGAGCGCAACCCGAACGTCGAGTCGCTCGAGCTGAATGGTAAGCTGTTCGATGCTGGGAGTTCTCTGAAACGTGAGTGCCGATGTCTATCCTTGCCGTATATTTCCCTGACGCATCTCGACTGTGCCAAGGCATATCGCGGGAGAATCCACCGTTTATCGGGCGTTAAGCTGCGCGCTGTGGTCCAGAAACGTTCTAATTGCCTACGAGCCTGTCAAATGGAGAGGTTCGCGTCCAAAGCAAAGGCGAGAGAGCGGTGCGCTAGGAAATTTTCGGGTTCAGTGTTTTGAATGTGTATAAATTACTTGCTACATACTGGGGTATATGGGTGTATGTCGGTCAATAATTAATTCCTCGTCCGTCCGTGCATGGTATTTTATTTACAATGAATTGAATCCAGATCCAAGTCCAGTGCCAGGTCAAAAAATACCGTTGCTCTTGACGACGCGCTGCTCCAGGCTCCACACGGCACACGAAAATAGCCAATTGTTACTGCATCCGCAGGCGACTTCGGTCTGCCGACAATTTGCTGTCGCAGTGCCACGAAGGTGGGGCGCGAAGACAATAAGCGCAGGCGATGTGGAGTAAAAAGGAATTCGAAGATTCGGAATAATGAAACGAATAAATCACGCGATATCGGTACGATACTCCAGAGTCCGGCTATCGCTCATGTGGCCGTGCCCGCGGCGCCGTAGAACGAATCGATGGACTGCTGGGTCTGGTACGAGTCGCGGCCCACAAACTCGCGCACGGCACTCGGCGGGGCACCCGTGTGGGACGGGTGGGAGTACGGGTGCGGGGAGAGCGAGGGCCGGTTGTTCGCCGGCGCCACGCTGTAGTTGTTCCCCTGCGCCGCGGCGGCGGCGTCGGCCTCGGGCGACGTGTAGTACTGGTTGTACGCCTCGTACGCGTTGCTCTGCGCGTAATACGGATCCTGCTGCTGTGCGGAATTGTAATACGGATCCTGTTCGGGGGCAGCGTGCTGCTCGGGATAGTATTGTTGGGTGGGCTGGTCGGGCGTCAAGTAGTACTGCTGGCCGTCGTCGGGGACATACGACGCGCCCGGGGGGTAGGAAGTGTCGACGAGGTATTGGTCCGCGACGCCGCCGTAGTTGGGTATCGGCGTGGAATGCGCGTCCATGGGTTCGTTCCCGAGGGAGGCCATGCTCGCGCCCCGCGAGAGCCGGCCGGTCCGCGGCTCTACCGGACTTTTCGTGTCGAAGAATGTGTCCCGGGCGCTATTGCGGTTCTTCGAACGCCGACGGAGGACGGCGGTGACGGCCACGAGGATACCAACGACGACGAGGGCGACCACAGCAAAGGTGCCGCCGACTGATAGGAAAGGTTAGGACGGCGGAGAAGGGGGAGGGGACCGGTAACTTGCCTGCACCTTTGTTCGCCCAGAACCTAAGTTGAGAAAAAGGTGTCACACGAGAGATATGTACAGAGAGAGAGGAAAGACAAACCCGGTGGATGCCGCATTCACTTGGGCATCGGAACTGCCCGAGGGGGAGGGCGAGCTAGCTGCGGTGGTTACTAGGTCTGGCGACACCTCGGTGGAAGTCCGGGTCGCGGTACCGGTCGTGGCGGGTGTCGCGACGAGGACTGCAGTGGTCGCGGAGGTGGAGTGTGAAGAGCTCGTTCTGAAACGCGATTAAGGACCACAGGCATAATTCTTGTTCTGGAGACTCACGAGGAAGCAGATGATGACGGAGAGAACGAAATAGATCGGGACGAGCTAGTGGTGGTGGGGAGTACCAATGATGAAGATGTGGTTAATGGGGATGATGTCGAGCTCTGTGTGAAGGAGGAAAGAGTTGAGGTGCTCGTCGAAGAGCTGCTGGTCGAGCTCGATGTTGTGAATGTCGAGCTGGCGACAAAGATGGAGGTTGAGCTGCTGGGTGTCGCAGATTGGGACGGGGACGCAGAAGAGGTTGAATTATCTGCGCGGACCGGGTCGTGGGCCATGGCGGAGAGGAAGAAAAGAGACCAAAAGAGGGTGCTGAGCAGGGCCTTGAGCCCGTACTGAAAGGGGGCACCCATTGCAGGAGAAAAGAAACAGATGGTTACCGTGGAGTCCCAAACGGGAAACCATTCAATATTCAATATCAATCAATCCTTTCAAAGTCCCTAATAGCCCACATTGTGCTCTCGTCCATATAGTATTCGCTCTCTCGCACATTGTAACTGCTGTTTAAAGATTGCTGCGCCTAACTACAGCGCCAATTTGGCGCCAATACAGACAATTGGACTAAAACGGAAACGAGGCAAACAAAGCCATCATTCCTTCTCATGGCCAGCCCACCACAATTGCAATTGTCCCTTCCCCCCAATGCAACCTCATTCAAACGTTCCTTCGAGCAATTTGGCTTTGACCTCGACAGCCCATCCACCGTTTCCCGCGCCACCCATGAAGCCATCGATGGCACGAGTAGCAGTAGCACTGCATCTGCAGAGTCCTCGAGCACAATCAGTCCAGACGGCGACGAGAACAGGCGCAAACGAGCCCGCAGTGCCAGCAGCCTCAGTGGCCCCGAGGATCCATCCAGCGAGACTTCTTCGTCCACGCTGAGCTCCTTTGACTCCGAGTCTTCCTCCACCGACCAATCCACTGCTGCTGCTCGCCGCCACTTACTTTTAGATCTTGGGCTGGGCCGCGGTCTCGGAAGCAGTGTCGCCCTTGGTCTGAGTATGGCCTCGGCAGAGCTCGAGCTGAGCGGGAGAGCCATCTCTGAGCCACCCCCGCGAATTCCTACCCCGGAGCTTCTTGAGGAAGACGTCGACATGCCAGATATTGACATAGATTTCTCACGTCATGAGGAGGAGCACGAGGAGGAGGAGGAGGAGGAGGAATCGGCGTCACACGCAGAGCACGTACGTCGCTCGGTGGATCGTTTTAATGCATTTGATAGGCATATCAACGTCCTGCGTTCTTCCTCTCCCCCTGTTATCCCTCTCCCTGCATCCCTCAGCTCCCGGCAGGCCTCCCGGTCGCCGCCTACGCTACCTCCACTTCCCCTGGTTGATTTGGGGCTCGATGCCGAGGACGAGCAAGATGACGACCGCGGTACGCACAGTTGCATTGCCAATGCCGTATACCACTCACATCAGTACTTCAGAAAACATTCCTTCCACTGTCGCTACGAACACTACTACGAACACGCCACCCCGTCTAGACCTGAACCTTCCATCGACAACTTCGCTGTCGAGTTCTCCCGGTCCCCATCTTGCCACCGAGGACACAGCATCAGCACAGTTCCGCGAGCGCCTCGATTCCGCGATTGATGGTCTCGGAGGAGGGGATTTGCAGATCCTCCCGTCCACATACAGCGCCTCGCCCTCGGAGCAACGCCCGGATGATACGGCTTCATTTGATCGCTATTTCGAGCCCGTACGGGATTCTCTCGACACAGCGGCGCCTTCGGGTGGGAACTCGTCCGCGCACCATCACCGGCTGGTAGAATCTCCGTTGTTCGAATGGCCGCCCTCTCAACTGGACTACTGGAATAGCGCGCCGGGTAGGCGGCCCCGAAACGCGGGCAGCTCCAGCGAGACGCCTCAGTCCCCCCACTCGCCGCCCTACTCGTGGCGACCGCCGGTGCGGCCCGCCAACGCCACCGCAGTGACGGACACGACCACCACGGATATCCGGCGGTTCATTGGGAGCAGCTACTCGCCACCGCCGCCTCCACATTTTTATCCCCTCCCCGCGTTGCCCGCCGCGCCCCTGAGCGTCCCGGCGACGTCCGGGCTGGACGGCCCGGGGCTGGATGTGGATCTCGTTGGTGCGTACTTGGACTTGCATCAGAACAGCACAAATCGGGCGTGGGAGAGTGCCCTCGAGAGGGCACGGACGACGCAAAGAGAGCGGGAGCAGGAGCGGATGGAGAGGGAACGGCAAGGCGAGAGGGAGCGTGAACGGGAACGCGAGCACGAGAGGGAACGAGAGCGAGAGGCGGAGGCGGAGAGAGAAGAGGAGCACCCGTGGAGCCTTGATACCTTTTGGGAAAGGGCGGGCGGACGACCGCACTCCTCCTGGGAGACGCTTGGGGGGCCAGCCGGCCTCGCGCCGAATGAGAGAGAGAGGGCCCTACTCGGACAGGCTGAACTTTATGCAAGAGACTTGGATGCGGAATCGATGAGGAGGACTCTGCAGAGGCGGGATCGAGAGAGGCAGCGTGATGGACAGCCTGAGCGAGGGCCATCATCCGTCTCTCGAGCTGCAAGGTATCTAGAATCTGGACTAGTTGATCCGCGGGAGGCCTTGCGGCCTGCGCCCGATAGCTCGAGTACGTTCAATGGGCCTGATTTCTCTGCTTTCCCTTCTAATAGGAGCTTAGCACCGGCAAGGGAGCGCCGATTGCGCCCCCCTTCGGATACGTCGAATCCGTTCAGCGTTTCATGGGGGCCGAGGCGAGGCACCCGACCGAGTGACGATGATGATGCGCCCGCCCGCCCTCGTCCCCGCCCATCTCGGAGTAGCAGCCAGACCAGAGAGGGCACTCTTGACTGGCTGGCGCATCTGGTTCCGGATGAAAGCCTCAATCATTTTACTTTGGATGACTGGATATCTAGTTCTGGTGGGTAGCGTTTCATATTAGCCGTTGATTTTGAGCTCATATATATCATAGAAGCTCGGCCATCCCGCAGCGCAAATCCGCGAGCCGGACCGCCTGCGAGCGGTACATACGATGACCGTGACGAGGTGGACCGCTCGCGTCGGAGTGGTGAAGCGTCTTCTGGTTCTGGTGAGGTTTGGCGCCGTAACACTGGAACGTGGCAGCCACGCCACGCAGTTTCGCCCCAATCCACTGCTCAACCTACTCGCACGGCAGCCCACGCCCGCGCACAATCGACCTCGTCCATCTCGTCGTTCACAGGGCCGCCGTCGTACCACCGTCTGCGTAGCCGACTGTATGGTGCGCCCAGAGCCGCGGTTATAGGATCCTCGACCTCGCTTGTTGCTGAGAACGCTGCTGCGATACGGCGGAGGGAGGCGCGGGCGGAGTTGTTGCAGCGCTTGACCTCCATGGACGTCGATGCGCTGTCTGATCCCGGGTCCGATTGGGAGTCGGCCATCTCTCGGCGGGCGCGGGACCCACCGCCTGTTCGGGACGAAGATGGAGACGAAGATATGGACTCAGACGAGGAGGACCCGCCTCTTCCTCGGCGCGTCGCCGAAGCGATCGGGTTGATAGGTGCGCGCCCGCCGCCTCCGCGCCGTATGGTGAGATATCGCAGACCGAACGACGCCAGTCCCTCCAGACAAGGTTCTCCTCTTCCTCCGAGACACTCGGCCAGTTCCGCTCGGCCACGCGCACGAGTTGGCTTCGAAGATGTGGAGGAACCACCAATGGCGTCTTCATCCGGGCTGAATACTCGCCGGCCACTGACTATTCGGCGATCTATTCCTCGTCTACGACAGCATCACATCAGCAGCGAAATTAGTCCCCCTCCTCCGGCCAGTGCATCTGTGGATCGCCGCCACGTGTCGTGGGAGGCTCCTCCCCGGGATACGGGCGTGTCTAGCACTTATCAGTATCTATCTGCACTATCGCATGGCTTCGACTCGCAATCATTATCAATTTCCGACTTGGCGCAAACGATTGCAAGCAACTCAAACACTGAAGCACTTCGGTCTCCGTCGCCCCCATGGGGAGAGCACGAGTCGCCGTTTTCTACGCTCTTTGCAAGGACCAGAGGTGCTTCTTCATCTTCGGGTCGTATTGCGCAGAATGCTCGAAACCAGGAGATGCCCGGAGGGTATCCTGAGGACGCGGGGGAAGCCGCTGAGGATTTGAGCGTCCCTTCTTTACCGCCACCTGATCTCGGTGGAGATTTCGAGAGGACGGAGGATATACTCAGATCGGCGAGTGCGGAAGCACGGGCGTCGTCAGCCGTGCCTACTCCTAGTTCGGAGTCACCCACGACAGCTCACGCCCGCTCTCCGCCTCCTCCGCCTCCTACAGTGAACAACCGGTACACCGGACCCTTCGGTCATACAATGCAGAGACGAGAGGAATTCCGGAGATTGGCTGCGGCGGGGCAACGACGGGTCCCGGACCCGCCTTCTATTCCTCCTCTCCACTTTGGAGGAGATTTTGATAGTCCCACCGCGGTGACACCGCCTGAAGAACGAGCCGCCTCTCGCGTAAGCGTCCTTGCCATCCGAGTAATCAAATTATATTGACGGCTGTTTAGCTGAACTGGGTCGATTATCTCTCTTCCACGCGGCATCTGAGTTACCAGGGGCCCTCGTCCCACGAGTTTTCCTCAAATGCACGACTTGCAGAATCAGAGCGCCGTCTGTTCAATTATCGCGGACCTTCCCAAAGCTCGCAGGGTCAGAGTGCCAACGGTGACCCACGCCGTTTTTTCCCGTCGAGGCCAACAGCTACCTCTTCCACTTCGCACGTACATCGCGAGCCCGAGGAGACACGTCCACATCGTTATAGCGCCACAGACATGCACAATGTGCTGGCCCGTCAAGCGAGGCTGGCGGGTTCACGACTCGCTTCCGATCTACCCTCCTCTCCCTATCCAGACGACGTCGATATTCGCCCTGAGGGTTTGTCCCAGTCTCGGGCACAACACCTAATCTCTCGATTCCACGAGCAAGCCGCGGCTGAGGCTCGCGAGCCCTCGTCCTCGTCTCGTCCTTGGGCAGCCTTGCCTCTGCCCAGGAGGACCGACGCACAGCGGGCTGAAGCCACACTACGGCGGAATCGTACTGCGACTAATCGGCATGATCCTGAACACGATCCCCCGCTGCATTTCTACCGGCACCGACCTTTCCGTGAGCAATCTCTACATGCCATGTTTGGACATCGAGTGCGGCGCAGAGCGCTTGGTGACTACATGGTTAGTGTCTTCGTAATTGTCGCGGCTTGAACCTAATGTTTTCGCAGCGCGATGAGGATTTCGATGCTTCCTACGAAACCCTCCTTTCGCTCGGCGGAATTATTGGGGACGCGAAGCCCAAGGCGACTCCCGATCATGTAGTCGCCGGCTTGGAAAATGCGACCTACAAGGAGTGGGCGACTGCAGAGAGCGACCAAAGATGTCCTATCTGCTTGGACGATGTGAGTTTCGTTTTCTTTTGGTCCAGCCTTGTTTACTCATAAAATGGCTGGTAGTATGAGCCCTCGGACCCGGTCATGAAACTGGGTGATTGTCGTCACTGGCTGCACAAGGAATGTTTAGAGCAATGGCTGAAAGGCGCGAGCACTTGCCCCGTCTGTCGGAAGGATGTGAAAGGAAAGGCGAAGCGACCGGCTCATCATCACCCCCATGTCCATCACCATCGCCGGAGAGATGGTGATGGGCCAGGAGGTGGAGATGTGCCACCTGTTAACTGGTTGAGTTTTTTGAGGGATTGAATTTCGAGATCATATGTACTTGTATATTTTTGCATACCATGTGTATTTATTACCCGACTGGATGCTCTACGCTTTTTCCGTCAACCTCCTTCCTTTTTTGTCACACTAGCGTTCACCTATTTGTGCCTGTTACCTTCCTTTTGATCCGAGTCAATCACGATCAACTGCTCTTTATCAGTCTTTATCTATCCCGTCGCGACTCGCGACTCGATTTATAATCACGCGCGCGTCTCCAATGGCTCTCGCCGGCAGGCTTGTGGATATCCACACCCATGTCTATCTGCCTCGATATTGTTCTCTGCTCCGGTCGCGGAACACCGTACCTCGCATCCTTACTTCGAGCCATGATGGTAAACCGGACGACAGGCTCCTCATTCTGGACCATGAACCCAGTGGAGGTCGTCCGGTAGGTCCCCAGTATTGGGACCGCGACGAAAAGATCAAATTTATGGACCGGCATGGAATTGACCTGTCGGTGGTGAGGTCGGAGTTCTGCTATCTGAATTTCTACCGGTTTCTGAGTTTCTTCCCGTTTCTAGCTCTGCCAATCCCTGGCTCGATTTTCTTCCCGCATCTGAGGCGAAAACTCTGGCTTCTCAACTCAATGAGGATCTAGAGCAATATTGCTCGGAATCACCACAATTATCTCCTTCTCTCAAACGGTTGTACGGCTTTGGACTTCTCCCTCTAGTGCCGGAAATATCGATCGCTGCACTCCTGGAGACAGTCGAGCAAATATATAAGCTCTCGTATCTGAAAGGAATCATCATGGGCACCCGGGGCATTGGTAAAGGTCTCGACGATGAGGCCCTTGACCCAGTCTGGGCCGCGCTTGAAAAGACTGGGCTCGTCGTCTTCCTGCATCCACACTACGGAGTCGACGAGAAAGCTTGGGGAGACAAAGATAACGGGCATGTTCTCCCACTTGCCCTTGGCTTCCCATTCGAAACGACAATAGTAAGCTCTCCCCCCGTACACAAAGTCTACGCATCTAATCCAATTCAGGCCACTACCCGTCTGATTCTTGCGGGCGTGCTTGACCGTTTCCCGTCTCTCCGAATTTTACTCGCGCACTCGGGCGGAGCCCTTCCCCAGCTTTCTTCGCGCTTGGCGAGTTGTATTGACCACGATCCTGTGGTCGCTTCCAGACTCAGCCATGATGCCCGATGGTATCTTGGGAAACTGTACTTTGACGCTGTTGCATATGGGCCCGAGGAATTGGGATTCGTTAGCGACGTTATTGCACGTTCAGCCCGCTTCGGATCCGGAAGTCCTGCGACATTGGACAAAACAGTCGACAGAACATTAGGCAGTAAAAGGATGCTATTTGGGACTGACCACCCATTCTTTCCGCCGCTCCAATCGACCGAGAAGTGGAAAAGTGTGGTGGAAAATCTGCAGGCTATTGATGCAGTTTCTGGTTGGGGCCAGGCAGAAAAGGAAGGTGTACGTGGCGACAATGCGTTATCTTTATTCAATTTGGTCTAAAGTTGAGAGATGATGCTACACTATGTACTTGTGCTACGGGTGCGCTAAGCTGCTTTGGGCATCTGGATCTTGAGACTGAAATCTATGTGCTGGACAGACTGGTGAACCGTACTAGTGCTCAAAATGTCGACATCTAGGTAAGGGAGGCATCAGAAACGCACCGCGGAAAACGAGGTATTTTACCGTTTATGGCGCGCTCCTGGAGGTTAGCCTCCGTGATATTTCCGCTGGTTTCAAGCAAGAACTTCCTCTTGCCCTGCCATTTCTTTCGCAAATTCTGGGACACGCTCACAAGCTCGGTACCTTCGATATTGTCGAGCATAATAACGTCTGCGCCAGCATCGATTGCCTCGTCCGCTTCGGTCTCGGACCCCACCTCTACGTCGAGAAGAAGACTAAACCCTCCCACTTCGCGCGCTTGCTGGATGGCCGCAGTAATCGAACCTTGTATTAATCAACGCTCTGGCGATTGAAAAAGAATAATATAAATATCATACCAGAAGACCAGATGTGGTTATCTTTGAGCATAATCATGCTGGAAAGGTCATGTCGATGTGGGTCGATGCCTCCGACCAGCATTCCATATTTCTCGACCAGCCGGAAACCTACATGGAGCATCCTATAGCCTTGGTGCTGCGCGTGATTAAGCGACCTTACCAGGCGTCGTCTTTCTCGTGCCAGCCACGATACCCTTGAACCCGTATCCTCTAGCAAGATCCTTGATCTTTTTCGATCTAAACCATATTCAGAGGCCCGGAAGATGAGAGGAGAAGAGACGGACTTCGTAGCAATCCCACTACACCGCGCCAGCATATTCAAGGCTACCCGCTCACCGAGCAGCAGTTGCCGCGCCTTACCGGTGACAGTCGCGACATGTTTCACGGGCTCGAAGGTCTCTCCCTCTTCAATGTGCCATACGACTCTGGGAATTGTTAGTTGACGTAGATGAGTCAAGGCGTCGCGTACTCGCAACCCAGTTGCGCAAAGACTTCAGTGAAAAAAGGCGATCCAGCCAATACGGCGGAAACCTTTCCCTTGCCGAACAGATAGGCTTCCCGCACAGCTTCGCCGACTACATATCCGCCATAGTCGAACGAAGGCGTGTCCTCAGCGAGCCACGCAGTAACCTGAGGTTTCCAGCTGGGAGGTAGCAGATGTGCATACGAATTGGGCATGATGAAAGTGGATCAAGTACAAGCCCTATATCTACGCATAAACAGTGCTGCCAAAATAAATCTAAGTCGTGCGCATTATGCTCTACATCATGGTCCATGGTAATGCGGAGAAGATAATAATCTATACTAATGTCCAAAAAAGATAGTCATTGCCGAGGCAGGTAGTGGTGTATGGCACCGGGACTAAGCAAGGAATGCACCGAGGACCACGAGAACGCTGACGAAGCCGGTGTGTATGCCCAGGGCGGGGGGAGCAGCGCTGGAACCGGTGGACGCTGGGGCGCTGGAAGACCCGGAGCCGGAAGCATCCCCTGCATCCGTCACGGTTGCAGACCCGGTAGGAGTCGTTGCAGGAGTGGTGGGTGTAGACGCAAGGCTGTAAACAGGGAGTTAACACGAGGATAGGCGAATAAAAAAGAGGGGTTACGTCTGAGAGGTGGCAGTCGAAGAGTCGGACTGAACGGCAGCAGCCACGATATTGAACGGGTCGCTCTGCGCGTAGATAGTACTGAGATCCTCAGTGCTGTTGCAAAAGTTGACGCGGTATGAGCCTCCAGGTGAGGGCCAACCGCTGGCGGGGGGACTGACGGTGGTCTTTATAGTTCGTGAGTTGTTGGTCGCTGTCATGTCATTGAAAAATTTACCGTGCCAGTGGACGTGTCGACCAAGGCCTTCAAAACTTGGTTGTTGTCGACAGTGGGAATTAAGGTCGTGTTCTAGACGGATAATTGAGACACCACACTGAGGGCCCAACGTTAAACTGACGGTGTTGGTGAGGGTGATCGCGAAGTTTTGGGGATCCGTTTGGACTGCAGTCCAGGTAATGGTCTGTTCCCCGTTGTTCGTCCAGGACTGGCTTGCACCTGGGGAAGTAATCGTGATGGCAGAAGCACAGGCCACGAAGACGGCGAGGGCGGCGAGAGGAGAAAACATCATTAAGGGGCGAAAGAGCGTTGAGAAAGGGAGGGAGGTGGAAGTGAAGGAAGAGCCGGGACGTATTTAACGTGCGCGGTGACAAGTCGCCTTGTCACGCTCAAAACGCCGTATTCCGGGTGAAACGGGCAGTAAAGGGTCTGAAGGTCTTGGCATGGCCGATCAATTCAAGGCTCTCCGTAGGCCTGTATAGACTCGAGGCCTCCGCTTTTTAGACCCGGCAGAAATTTGAAAGTTCAATGCTGGTGCGCGGCTAATAGGCTCTGCGATAATCGCAAGGAAATTCGGAGAATTAATGGAGGTATGGCAGTACATTTTTTCGCGCTCTAAATCGAACATCTGATCATCTCTTCAGCGTCCATCCACAAGTCTCGCTGTCCCCAGATACCAACAACCGTGGATATTATCAGCCAACAAGACCCTGGATTTATATCATCAGCTGCCAGACGTTCTGTCGAGCGCGTCAAATCCTTCAGGAGAGCTAGATACGCGCGCGCCAGGTTACGCAGGAGATGCATATCATCTGCAGAGATATAATCGTCGACACGAGAGAGAAGGACAAATATCCATCGCGCGTGCGTTTGTGTTACGCGACATAGCTTCTCTGGTTGCATGTGGAGATTCGTCCAGTGTGTAAAATACATCAGGAGGTGCAAGGCCATCCGCTGCGTTCGGCGAAAATTAATGTTGCGCAGGGGAGTACGCAGAGTAAAGCATACCTGATCTACCAGTCTCAGCAGCGACGGTGTCGGCTCCCGTGGTTTGTAGATCGGCGTTTCTTCGATACTGTGGTCCGGAGCGGGGCGTTCTATGGGCGCAGGAGTGCCGGAAGGTGTTGGCGGCTGAGCTCGTACTTCGGGATCGTCGTACATAGGACGCGGTACCAGAGCTTCACTTCGGGAGGATCCAATGAAAGGAACTTGCACCTCCGGGTCGTCTGCAAATGCCCGCATACCCCGCTGGAAGTTACGGGCATTTTGGCCCTTTGGTTTCTTCGGGATATCCCATTCCGCCGCAGGTCGCCCGGACAAGAAAGCCCACCACAAATCACGCTCTTTCAGATCCGGAATGAGTTTGCGGCCGTCGTTCTGACTCTGCGCAGGGTTATAGACGTGGATTGTTGGTTGGGCGAAATTCTGTGAAAATCCTGTGTTAGAAAACGAAATGATAGGAGCGTCAAGGTCACTTTTCTGAAGTTCTTGTAGTGCGTCTCAAATGAAGTGCGCCACTCCGGACTTGGGAGCGCCGGGTGAACTGCAGGCAAATTATCACTCGGGGGAGGCGGAAGTCGCTCGGGGATTTCGTACGGATTCGCAACCCTGGTTACATGGGGAAGATGTCGGGCATCGCGGCTATAGGAGATTTTCTTAGTTGACACGATAGGATCCGGGCGTAAGGCTCACCGAACGGTGAAGAGGTACTGCATTCCGTCTTCCGGAGTTCCTTCAAAATCCGCAGGGAGATTCGCGACCGGAAGGATCTGTCGACCAAAGGATTCCTCATCGCTAGAATCAGACGCAGACCGTTTGCGCTTAGGCGGCATTCGACGGTGAAGAACAAGTGAAGAAAGTTGGACTGGGGGGTAATGTTGTGGCTTATTAGCCCACGGCAAGTTCCGAATACAGCTTCGACTTTGCGGAGAACCATGGCGGAGGAGGACATCGACAATGAAACTATCCAAGCCCAAATCGACCTTTCCCTGTCCTTCGCTCAGAGTCTGGTGTCCTCCTGGGTGAAACCCGCTCTTGAGCCTACGAAAAACTCGAGCCGCGCCTTTGAGGCGGAGCTCAAAGAATACATGCGTCGGCCGCCCAGGTACTACGCTCCGGATTCCCTTGGATCTTCTCCAAGACTGATATATTTAGACTTGGGGTCGGGGCTCCTATCCCGGAGGTGGCTAGCTCTTCGCGGGAGACCGAGCGTCTTAAATCACATCTCTCTGGCAAGGGCAATAAGCGTGGGAGAGGTGAAGCCGACGATGCTGGTCCAAAAGAGCTCTCAGATAATGAAGAGGAATCCAGAGGTGCATTCACCAAAAAAAAGGCCAGGGTAGATCCCTTTGATGCCCACAGCAAAAAGAAAAAGAAAGGAAATAACGGACTGCCGACCCCTCGGGTGACGCCTCTGCCAGAAGAAAAATCTGTCGTGAAGGAAAGCCCCGTCGCAAAGGCTGTATCGGAGGATGTTGCAACGCCTTCGGAACCGCTCTCTCCATCCAAACGACGGAAAAAGAAAAAGCACAAGAATAGAGACCACGAATCTGGCACAGAGCTTGACTCCATGGCTGGACCGAGTGCGGTGCCGGCCGACATCTTGAATAATAGAGTCACTCCTTCCCAAGGTGGCGCCTGTGGGTCATTTGTTTCTAGTCGACTTCCGGGATATTTATGTCTCCGTAGTTGGCACATCTCCAGCGATCGAAGTAATTGACATATCGCTCGTTTCCACACCACCCGTCTCTCCTATTTCCCCTACTCGGCGGCCGCAGAGCGCTCCGCTCAAAGGCCTGATCCTCAATTTGACCGGGCCTCAGACTGATGACGAGTCGGGCGAGGAGGGGGAGCTGGGTACGCCTTCGGCGAGTCCGAAAAAGAAGCGGAAGAGGAAGAAAAAGAAAAAGAACTCGCTCGAGGCGCAGATTCAGACGCTGTAGATTGGGCGGAGGTTTTTTGAATTTCAAGTGGCCAAGATAGCTTTTCATTAACATGAGTCGAAGTCGTACAGGTACGCATCCCCCGGATGAAGTGGTGGTATTACGGTGTGTGGGGTTTTGAAGAGGCCGGTCAGATCTTGTTGTCGTAAATTTCCTTGAGACTTCAGTTAGGTTGAATAGAAACATAACAACAACGGACTTTCAGGTATCGTCGCTGGATGGTGCTTCTTATCGCAATATCGCCAAGCAGAGAGAATTCTGTTGGGACGAGTATAAATTGTATTTGCTGCGTGTTTTTAGCCCACTCAGGAAATTGTATGTTGGAGTTGAACAGATTGATTTCGCTTGGGTCATTCCCGGAGGCGATTATAACCATCACTGCGAAGGCGCCGAGCCAGGCGACGGAGAGCATATACGCCAGAGCGATAGCGGGAACGGAGTGCATGACCCCCGATTCCGGACCATTGCGCGACATTAGGAGCAGCGTAGAGTGGTAGATGATTGTGAAAACAGAGGCGGAAGAATTCATCCATACCTGTAAAGTATCTTGGTCATTGAAAGCGAATACAGGGTTCAAGAAAAATACACGTGCAGAAAGGATACCGAGGTCCACTAGAGAGATTATAAGGGTCAATATAGCTATTCCCAAAGACAAGCAATTTAGAAGGAGAAGTGACTTGGGCGGGGGCATTCGTTGAGCGCCTGCGCTAACAAAACGCGGAAGCCCAGGATGAGTATTTAAGGTACTGATAGTCAACGCATCGGGATGGAAACATTGAAGGCTGAGAGTCGAGCAACAGTCGAACTACTCCCATGACATCCCAATTTGGGAACCCTGTCATTTGAAAGGTTCCCGGAATGGTGTCGTGATAGGCTGTGTCCGAAACTACAGTCGCGCGACAACCGGCAATAGTCACCAAAATCTATGGGGAAATAGGCCGTTGCCCGGCGGTTATTTCGAGGTAAAGACTGGAACCGGAAGTAAAATGACGTCACTTGAGGGGACCCACAACTTACAATTTTGAACAAATCGGGATTCACATACAAAAATGTCTACAAAAAAAATACAATCCGAGACCATGCAGGAGACAAAGAGAGTGGGAATAGTATACAATTAACGGGCAGCGTGGGTAATCATCGGGCGGTCTGTCTTCGCTGCGGCGTGGGACGAGCACTGGAGCCCTGGCGGGATCCAGTGGGCCGTCGAGTCGTAGAGCCCGAGTGGTATGACGATCGACGAGGAGGCTGGCCGACAACCCGATGAGTGCTAGTCTGTCGGTATTGTGTGCCCCGACGAACAGGCCGTGGGGGGCGTGGCTTCGGGTTGAGTGTGCCGAAAAGAGCAGAGGAGCCAGTATCTCGTCGGTCAACGGACTTGCGTTTTGACCTCGAGCTCTTCGACTTCTTGTAATGTCGCGCGGCGCGCATTTCCTGCATCCCCTGGGCTGCATATTAGGTCAACAAGGTGGAAAACATGGCTTCCGCCACACCTTCGTCCGCAGCGCCTCATTCCCGAGCAGCGTCCCCCTCATCTTGGCCAGCCAGCCGTGCATGACGGAGGGCGGAGGCTGGCGTCTTGTACCATCGCTCCGAAACTAAATAACCACGGAGATCAGGCTTCCAGATAGATTCGTTGGAAGTAACTGAACGCATACGTGCGAAGCCCACTCGATCTTCATGGATAAAAAAGAAATAGAGAAGTCCAAAGAAAGCAAGTTCCGATGAATCCAAGAGTGCTTCTGAGCAGGAGGAGGTAACCGGTAAAGAGTGAAGAATTGGCGGCGCCACTGGCACGATGTTTGGGCATGTTTACGGCTGTGCTTCCCACGCGATTTTCGGCGATGGCTTGGTTTCACTTTGACCATACGCTCGTAATGTTCCGGAGTCTTGGATCCTCCGTTCTGGTTGTCCTTGCCCTTGTTCTCGAAAAATTCATCTCGTCCTCGCTGCTCTGTAATCGATCCGCGACCTGAGGATTCGGGACCGTCAATGCCAATCTAGGCGATAATACCGTGCAGCAAACCCGGTTCAAACTTCGGACTTGGAGGTAAATCTCCTGAATTAAGGTCAAAACATACAATTGAAAGCAGCCAACGCGCTCGAGTCTGACGCTTTCGGTTGCTCCTGGCCGTATCACACTGCCACCAGCCACCACCCGGTCCGGATTGCGAGATAACCGGCACCCGAACTTCTATGAATTATTTTGAAGGGATCGGCGTGCAGATCCTTGCCTTGTGTACACAGCTCTACCGGATTTCCCCTCGTTTTGCATATTCTCTCCGTAAAACAAGGGACATCAGGAACGCTGAGATTTCGACTGGGGTGATCCGCCATCACACAGCCATAGGCAGCAAAGGCATTCCGCTCAACATATCGGCGCTTAGCAGTAATCTGGCCTTGTTCTTCAATGGCCTCTACTCCACGTGGGCATTGCATCATGGTACGGTTTGGAGGTTAACCTTGCCCTGGCACTGCCATACCTCCTCCGTTTCGTGCACTCTGTACACTCGCAAGATGACTGCTTTCGGAATCCAGGCTGGACCGACGAGGAAGACGGGATTCTCACTCTGCCGCCCCAAAAATGAACGGTACAAGAGGGCGGACGCGTCGGGGCTTCTACCCAGAATTCTAAGATCCTCCCGAAGCCAAGATGGTCTGGAAAAACGTGGACGCCATCATAGAAAACAAACTCTACTTGGGCAAGTGAGTAACCTTTTTGGGCCCAATGATCGTCGCTGCCCGGTATTTATAACGCTCTGTAGCCTCGTCGCTGCGCGTTCAACCAGATCATTGACAGGTTAGCTTGCAGTTAACAACCAACACGCTTGTTCTGATCCGCTTTCTCCCAGAGCGGCGGATTACCCATGTTTTGTCCGTGTGCACCGATCCCATCCCTGCCGAGCTCCCGCAGTCTGGAATACAACACATGCGAATTCCTATAGAGGATGTGGATTATGCAGATCTTCTGATACATCTGCCGTCGGCTTGTCAGTTCATTGACCAAGCAATGCGGTCCGGGGGCGCCATCTTGGTTCACGATGTGCAGGTAAGTTGTATCCCGTCCTCTAAGACCTCACCGTTACTGACTAAATCATTAAGGGTGTCTCTCGCAGCGCAGCCGTCGTCGCTGCTTACCGTAAGTTCTTTTCTTCTTCGACACTGTTGCATTGGCTTGACTTGCATCAAGTTATGTGGTCCCACCGCCTCAGTTCGACGAAGGCTCTGGAGATCATAAGAAGAGGCAAGCATCTGTTCACTATGCACTGTTCCTCGGCCTCTGACCTGTCGGCTACAGCACGCGACCAAATTTGGCCCAACGCCGGCTTCCAGGAGCAACTTGTGCTGTTTGAGCTCTGCCAATACGCACCTTCTCCGTCAAACGGCATCTACCAGAGCTGGAGATACAAGCTTGACCGCCAACTTAGAGCGGCAGGTTTACGATGAGTCCGCCAATAAATGTTTCCATACCCTTTGTTCCCTACTTTACTATTCCTTGTGACTCGTGCTTATACTACTATCTTAGTTCATGAGCTCTCCATTTGTATCTACTTGTGTTAAACGTGGCCCGTTTTTTGCTCCTAGTCGCCGTCGGTGGTGGCACGAGATCACCGGAACCGTCGAGTCAAGTTGTAAAAAATGACGGTTTAGTGACAGAGCTTCAGTTTGGACCACCGCGGCAACACGTAGGATAGAGTGTCGAAATACGTGTCCTTGGGTATAAGAGCAGCGTGGCTGAGGGGCAAGTCAGAAATTTATTAGCCACAGATCGATTACATAACACACTCCCCATCAGGTTTGGCACAGCAACTTTCTCGCCCATCCTTCTCCATCTTTCCTTCAACTCGCTCTTCCATCATGGGTCTCTCCGTTTCCCGTCTGCTCTCGGGCCTCTTCGGCAAAAAGGAAATGCGTGCGTACCTGTACCCGATCTCGAAATCAGCGTCTGACGTAGAGTCCCACAGGAATTCTTATGGTATGATTTCCTCGTCCCATTCCGTTCTACCCGATGCGATTATCCCTTCGATTAGGTCGGTCTCGATGCCGCTGGTAAGACCACCATCCTGTACAAGTTGAAGCTCGGAGAAATCGTCACCACCATTCCAACGATCGGTACGTGTCCACGTCGCCCGCCCAGGTGCCTCTGACCTCGCCCAGGGTTCAACGTCGAGACTGTCGAGTACAAGAACATTTCATTCACCGTGTGGGATGTCGGCGGCCAGGACAAGATTCGTCCTCTGTGGAGGCATTGTGTGTTCATTTTTCACCCCCCTTTACCGGCGTCTCACTGCGCCACGCAGACTTCCAGAACACCCAGGGTATCATCTTCGTCGTCGATTCTAATGATCGGGAACGTGTGTCTGAGGCCCGGGAGGAGCTCCAGCGGATGCTCAACGAGGACGAGCTCCGCGACGCCCTCCTCCTTGTTTTCGCGAACAAGCAGGACTTGCCGAATGCGATGAACGCTGCGGAGATCACCGACAAGCTCGGCCTCCACGGCCTCAGGCAGCGGACTTGGTACATTCAGGTAAGCGCTCGATGATTCTTCAGGCGCCAACGCTCATCGTCGCTCAAGGCGGCTTGCGCGACATCCGGCGACGGTCTGTACGAGGGTTTAGAGTGGTTGAGCGCCAACATCAAGCGTCGGGTATAATGGCTCCGAATACTTTATAGCGTTTGTTACACGTGTCACGATCCTCACGATAAACGCATCCACCACACTTCACCTCGCTACTAGTCTCCTCTGCCTTGTTCACTTTCTCTATACTGTTCGAGCGCTTTGCTCTTATCGTGGTCTTTCTTTTCCTTTCTATGTATAAAACTGACCTCGCGGTCATATAAAATGCTCGTTGACCTAGACAACTGAAGCAATTATGGATTAAATAACATGCTTTGATCAACGTCCTTCGCCAGGGAACAGTCTGCCCACAGAGTCGGCCTCCTTCCGCCTCCGGTCGCCAAGTTCTCGGGAGGAGGCGTCTCGCTGCGAGGCCCCGAACTTGGCCAACTTGTCCAGCAACGACTGCAATCTCTTGTGCTTGACGGCGGTATACGATGTCTGGCGCATTGCGGGGACGAGATACTCTTGGACGGTGTTCGTCAGAGGTATCGACGTGGTCTGATGATTACCTTAAGCAACCTTACGCGCAACGCCATGGGGGAAATCTGGCTCACCGTCCGCAGCTCAACAAATACAGTGGACAAATGCCCTCGTCCTATCCGGCGCAGCTCTTCTTCCAAAAAGTCGACGTCTATGAGGATATTCGAGATGGCATTCTCGTTCATCATAGGAATATTCCGGCCCGTCAAGAAATCCTACTTTGCTGTGAGCGCTACCCTCGTTAAATGGCGAGAGTACACACCATCAGGCACTCGGCGATGTAAGAAACAGCACCCTTGTACGCCTCGTCCTTGTACGTTTCCTTGATCACCAGCGAGTCGACGACTGTTGTCAGCCAGTTGACCAGCTCGTACAAATACATGCTCGGCGCATCTTCGCGACCCTGGGGCGTCCAGTCGTACTCGGAAAGCCCGAAGAAATCGTCGAGCTTCGAGGTGATCAGGCCCGTGATTCGCGCCAGCGCTCTGGAAAGCGTCGTCTCGAAGGACGCGGATGCCTTGAGTGTAATCGATCCACCACGTTGGGACGAGCTATATAGACCCAGATGAGCTTATGCTGTAGAAGAAACGAAGACGTACCGTAGATTCGTCAAAGAGCGTTGCAGCTCGGCGCATGCAACTTGGAAATGCTCGAGGTTGGTTACGATTTGCGCGATCTGCGAGAGGGTAGAGGTCCCGGCCAGGCGCTGGCCGATTGTTTGGCTGATGTGGTTAATGAGGAGGCCATCCAAGGACTTGTTCAACAGCTCGTCGATGTTGCGATGGTGTTGAGACACGCCCTCGACAAACGCATAGAACTTTTGTATAAACGCTCGAATCTGTACTTGCTGTTAGTATGCTCAGAATTTAGGCAAACTCCCACCCACGTCTTGGCAGCATAAATAGAACGTCTGTGACCAAGGAAGATTGTACGGCAACGGACTCCTATAACCCATGAGAAGGCTATAGTCAAAAAAGTGGAAACAGGTACGTACTCTTGGATGGCCTGCTTCTCATCCTCGCTTATCCAGACCACATCCAGCACCATGGTGGCCTGGTTATCGGTCTCTACCTGCATTGGAAGATGGTCGTCCTGCTTCACAATCTTTCAAGTGCATCAGTCAACCAGTTCTTGTGCCCGCAAAATGGAAACTCACATCATCGAACCGCTTATTGAACTGTGTTTCCAAAAGGCGGGCATATTTCTCGAATAGCACAATGATGAATGAATGCAAGGGGAGAGTCGTATAACTCGATGACTGGGACTGGGTAGCTGCGTTGAACTTTGGACGGGTAATGTCAAGTTGGTTAGCGCACCTCGAGAGTCATTATGAACCCAATCAAGCACTCCTTCGCGGAAAGGAAAGAATCGGGATCCGTCTCCACTCGAAGTGCACCATCGATTGCTGATGTCAAGCGGATAACGAGGGCATCCCAGAGCTCTTCCACGTCTCGTTCTGAACGAAAATTTCCGGTAGTTTCGAGAACGTGAGTTTCCACGATGAAAAAGCCCGAGATCTCTTGTGTGAGGGAAGGAAGTGAGGAAAGGGGAAGCGGGTTGGGTAAAATTAAGTCTGATTGAGCCTAGCTGGGGCTATTAATATGAAGTTTAGAAGGAATGGAAGTCATACTTTGCGGTCAGCTTGGTATGATTTCTGGAGCTCCTCGAGAGAATCAAGGGTCGTATATATGTGGATACACTCGAATAATGGCTTGAAGTCGACATGTATTCGCTCATTGTCGAGGACGTCGACTGCAGCAAAGGTTCAGTCGAAGCCAAGGGTCGAACAACGATGTCTCACATTCGGTCTTCTCGTAAGTGACCATCTCCACAGCGCTTCCAACCCGACTCATCCGCAATAACGGGTCTTTCTCTCGTCTTGCTCTCCACCTTCGGGTCCGCGTCTCCATCGCTTCCAGAGCGAGTCCGCCGACGTCAGCACTTATGTTTCTTATTTCAAGAAGCCATTGCTTCATCGATGCAGTGACTGCGTCCTTGATTTGCGTCCGTAATGAAGGCAATGACGACAACAGATATTGGAAGAAGGGTGTTTGTGACAGTGAAGTGGGCGGCATGCTCTGAATATCCTCAAGTGACTGAATAAATATGATTTATTCAAAGAACTGCCTATAACAAGATGAGAGAAGCGACGGACCCTCAGTGCACTCCAATATTTCCCTTCTCTGACCATTTCTCCAACGCGGTTCACAACATCAAGGACACGGAGGCACGCCTGGAGGGTGTCGATCGCCTCGTCGAGATTTGCAGCAGTCTTCTTGGACTGGAGAAGTCCCCGCTTCTTCTCAACGAGACCACGGCCCAGCTGCGCAACACTGGCATCCAGTGACGAGATGTTCTCCTTCATTTTGTCCGTGTACGACTTGACGGTGAACAGGGTCGAGACGGACGAGATGAAGTCCTGGTAGTTGTCCCCACAGATCTTCTCGATGTCGGCATCCTTGGATTCTATTAGTCCTTGCACAGTGCGCAGAAAGGCTTCCTGTTGCCGATTCGAGTGTATCTGTTTGATAATGGGACCAAGTTGCTCAAGATTTTCAGAGGACGAAGAGGGGTCGAGTAAATGGATCTGCTGTAGCTGCTGGTCGACGCTCTCCTGGGTGAATTGCGCGCGTCTTCGGGGCGGCATAATGGGGGCTGTATAACTCCGTTGCTATTGCCCGATCGGGAATTTGGCGACGACAAATAAAACCGGATCAGCCGGGCCGCTTTTCCAACCTTAAACGTTCGAAAATATGTTTTGCCCCGAGAGTGAATCGTGATGCTGACTCAACGCGGGTTATCGGCGGACCCTTGCCTTGTTGATTCAACCCCGCTTTTTGATAACCCCCCATGTTGATCCAACGGCGAACGCGCACCTGATGTTGACTAGTGAACTTCATTATCTTGATGTAGCTTCCCCACAATTGTTGATCTCGCTCAACTTTCCGCTTGCTGATTTAACCCAATGTTTCTGTGTTGATTCAATGGTCTCATTCAAATGATCTGCCCGCTTAGTTTCTTGATTCAGCTCATGCACTTTGTTGATTCAACTCAACTTTACACTGTATCCCACTTGCTGACTGAGCTCCTGAGACACCACTCAAAATGTTGATCTTTTCCTTGGTTTTAATGTTGACCCAGCTCATCTTTTCCCTAGTTTGGATGTTGACCCAGCTCATCTTTTCCACAGTTTTGATGTTGACCCAGCTCGTCTTTTCCACAGTTTTGATGTTGACCTAGCTCATCTTTTCCCTAGTTTTGATGTTGACTCAACTCGTCTTTTCCCAGTTTGGATTTTGACCTAGCTCGTCTTTTTCTACAACTTGTTGATCTAACTCCAGTTTTCCAAATGCAGAAAATTTTGGCAATTCGGTTATTATCTTGTTTTATTACACAACCATGGCTCGAAACCAGCCCAAGGCCCAGTCCCGCCCACAGGAGAAGGCCCCCCAAACACTCAGGCCTTGTCAAATATCACATGGTTATTCCAGAGAATGACGGTGCTTTCATTTGCGACTGTACCAAGTACACTGAGACTGGCAGACGGGAGTGTGACGAAAGGAGGGAGCCTGAGATGTAGAGGAGGGTAGTAAGGGAGGGGGGGTATGACAAGATGAGAAGATGGACATGGGCACACATTGTTGCAGCTCGTTATCAGCACAACTTTTGCCCATCCGATGACTATCTCAGTAAATCCTGCTTTTTAATTATGATCTTGCTTGTTCACTTGCTTTCAGAGGTAGAACACTGGCCAGAAAAATGTGGCTCTGCAGCGAAGGGAATCAGGAAAGCACCTCCACACAGGTCAACAGGCCAAAAAGTAATCAAAACCAACCTTCATACAGACGAAGAGGTCAACAGCATGCATTTCAACTTCTTGCAGAGATTGAGGAAAGACCTGGATTGGAATCCATTCAGCAATGAGACGGTTGATTCTGTTGCCAGCACTCACCAGGATCAAACTCCAGGCACCCATGGTGAGCTCCTCCTAACCATCTTGGATGTCACTAATGTTCAATATTACATGCAGTCTCTAGTCGCCGACCTGCTGAGCGTAAACCACTCCACCCTGGGTGAACATCCTCCCCTGTTAAATTCAGTCAAAAGCCAGGACCCAAAGGGCCTGGGTTCAACTCTCTCCTCCCACCTGTCCCCATTCCTACTATGTCACCAATAAAAGATCCCAGACCCCAATCGCTAGCAGCATGTTCCCAACATATTCTTGTATCTATTCACAATCCCTCACATCTTCTCAGCTTTCACACATTTCCCATCTGGTCCTTGAAGACCTGGATATCCTTGATATTGACTTCAAACGCTGGTAGTCCCAATAATGATTTATAGCAGAGGAAAGAGCCTCACTGTGGGTGGGGGAGGCAATTTTGGTTTAACTGGCGGAGGCTCTACCTCAGAGTCCGAGTTTGAAGACGGTGACTGAGGTGATGTTGAGCAAATGTCTGCAGAGATATTGCCAGAACCAAACTTACTTTCCACTTGAGTCCAGGCTGCCGAGAACAAAAATGAGGCCAAGACAAAACATCACACAAAAAAAAACGGACCTTGGGGTTATCGTTGTATAGCTCAACCCGTATGTGTTTCCTGTGCGAATTAGCAGGCAATGGTGAAGGTTCAGCCTAATGCAGTTGTTGTTACATTGAATGAAAAGGAGGATATTTAATTACCTCCGAACCAGAGGAGTGGAGGCATTTTTCCCTAGCCATGAGAGAAGGAGATGGGAGCAAGGCCATGTAACCACCAAGGAATTTGAAAATATTGCTGAGCCAACGAGCGATCAATTACATATGGAAAAAGCTGGCCAAAAGAGCATAACATGGGTCATACATTACTCTTTGGTAGACCTGTGGGTTTTATCGAAAGTTTTCTTGATAGGAAAGACAAGGAAAACAAGCTAACTCAAGACCCCATTTAAGTCAATAAACACTGTAGCAAAATAAGAGTTGGATCAACAAGAATTGTAGCAAAAGAAGAGTTGGATCAACAAGGATGAAGGCAAAAGAAGAGCTGGATCAGCAAGAATTGTGGCAAAAGAAGAGCTAGATCAACAAGAATTGCGGCAAAAGAAGAGTTGGATCAACAAGGACAAAGGCAAAAGAAGAGTTAGATCAGCAAGAATGGTGGCAAAAGAAGAGTTGGATCAACAAGGACGAAGGCAAAAGAAGAGCTGGATCAACAAGAAACACGAGTGGAATCAAGAGATGAAGTATCAAAAGTTGAGTTAGGTCAACAAGCGAGGAGAGGTGGGTCAACATCTCAGTTTGGTTTGATCAAGACTGACTAGAGCTAGATCAACACCAGAAAATCGAACATAAATGAGCAGATGAATTCCAGAGTTAGGTCAACATTTGCAGAACACAAAATCAACAGGACGGACAACGTAAGTCAACAAGCGATATTCGGTGCTCGATCAGGAGGCCACATGCGGCGTTAGATCAGCATCAGCGCGAGCCCAAAACATACTTAGCTTAAACGTTGAACTTCTACCTCGTTCTCTCCTCGATCTCACACGCGTGGGTCTTGAGAACTTGCACTCCAAACGAACAGGAGCTAATACTTGTGAATGATATAATATGGGCTTGGGTCGCCGAGGAGTGTGGCTTTTGGCAACTTTATCAAACTTGAATGAACCTTTCGACTTCGAATTCATTTCCTGCATTTCTCCCCCTCGACCAAACCAACCGCCTCCAGTGCAGGGCACCATTAAAATGGAATACTGTTATATACCGAGCCGGGGTGGACCTGAAGAGTAAAGGCTAAGGACCGGAGGCTCCGGTATGTCGGAGCGTTGGAGGGCCAGAGGGTCCGGAACGTATATGAAGGAGGATCACAACACCACAGGGGGTTAAGGGTGAGTGACTACCCTGGCCGGCAGGTATCCGATAGTGGAAGACAAGTCGGAGTACCGGAGGGGACTGGAGAGTACGGAGACGACTCAGTGCAAGGGAAATGAGCCAAGCAACGTCAATTATCAATCTGACCTACAAGACATATTAAAGACGTATTTATACTAAGTAGCTAATTGTATTCCATATAAGGAAGGAGAGTGGTTCTTAACAATAAGACAAGTCAGATGGACTGATGTTAAGTCGTAGAACAATAAATGAGAAGACAGGAAGACGGATAAACGGGAAATGCTCAGTAATCCTTCATTGCGTAAAAACCCGATGATACCGGATAGTCCGGAGGCTCTGGTAATATACCCGAGCCTCGGAACCTACCGAAACTACCAGAAGGTCGACGAGAGGGCTGGGGATGTTGCATGGATATAACAAATACCCATCCAACGGTATGGCCTAGGCTGGGTCCGCACCCTTACAAAGTCACACGTGAAACTGGGGACCTCGTCAACTTTCGCTATTATGTTTGAACCCGCGCTGGTAAAAATACGAGCGTAAAATTCGCCATGGCCGGGTCCACTCCCTTTTATCTTGCTTTTTTCCCCTTATACTTACCTCGGTATTCTGGGTTCTCTTTCAATACTAATCTGTTCATTGGGCCCTTGATCGCTCCGTGCATGTACTTTCTATCATGCACAATGATAAGCAAACGACAATCGATCTGACGGTGCGGTGATAAGCCGTGAAACCAAGTACACATGAATTTTGCGATTTTGCACGATTCAGCGTGTCAACACGCACTGAGGGACCATCAGGGCACTCTGACTGAGTGGTTCAGTCTATTAGCACAAGCTACGAGGTTAACGAGGACTTCTACCGGTACCTTCACAAATGGGGCCACCAGATATCTTAGTTAACTAAGG